>JAUUDZ010012582.1:4580-22509 GCA_032361705.1 Panulirus versicolor | reverse complement strand
TTCCTTCTTTTGGAAAATTAAAAACGAGAGGGGAGGATTTCCAGCCCCCTGCTCCCTTCCCTTTTAGTTGCCTTCTACAACACACAGGGAATACCTGGGAAGTATTCTTTCTCCCCTATCCCCAGGGATAATGGAGAAAGATATTGTAAGGTATTTCCTCAAAATGGGCATTTGAGGCAGACTGTTAAGGTTTGTTCATCAGCTTTGAAAGACTGAAAATTAAAGGTGAGGCTTAGTAATGAGTATGCAAGAGAATTTGTAGAAGATATGCCACAGAGCTGTGTTAAGTGTTTTGTGTTTCATTGCTGCCATAAATAGTGTTGTAGGTGTTACCCCAGGGAATGTTAAATTATCCCCTTTTTTGTTTCATGATTTAGTTGTCTTTTATTTATCATCTGAAGTTGCTGTAAGATGTTTGCAAGCTGCTGTTGATATGGTTACCAGTTGGACACATGAATGTGGTTTTAATTTCTCTGAACAAAAAAGTATAGTTATTCATTTTATGTAATCAGCTAAAATATCAGCAGTTCTCTATGTATTACTGAAAGGCATTTTCGTACCACATGAAGGGGAGGCAGGATTTTTAATATTAGTTTTTGATAAAAGATTGGTGTAAGCCCCTCGCTTCAAAAACCACACAAAGTCATTTAGAAAGTAGTGTCTCTACTGAAAAGTTGATAAGAACACCATGATAAGGATATATGATTCATGTTGTAGATAGAAACTAGACTGTGGTAACCAGATATATTCATCAGCCACATTCAGATCCCTTACTGTTGAAAGTCTTTGTGCAGATTTAGACGAGCTCCCAATGAATTTAAAACATAAAGAAAATGGCTAAGATTATATATTTCAATTTAAATGTACACCATCCAACATTCCATAAGAAGATTAAGGGTTTTGATAAATATCTAATTTTTATAAACCTTTTCATTTAAGAAAAAAGATTGCCATTAATGAGAGTGGTTTAGACAGATTCAGTTGTTGAGGTAGGTTTTGCTTGGTTCCCTCCATGTATGGTTACAGAGATTAAGCTTTGTATGGAGTGAATTAAAACAACCATAAGCAACATTGGTTCTATAATCAGAAAAATTATGTTTCTGAAGTAAACTGAATTAAGATTATTATTGATAGCTCAGTATATGATGGTGTAGGTTTTACTGTGGTTACTGAGGAAGAATCCCATATAGAAAAACTGTGAAGGCAGTCTTATATGTTCACAGCAGAACTAGATAATATTCAGGCTGCACTTAAATTGAATAAGCAAACCTTGAAAAATTAAATTTACGGTCTACCCTGATTTGCGGAGTGCACTACTCCAAGCTTCACCACACTGTGCTCTAATGTATCTTTTAGTTCAAAAATTCTTAAACTTGATTATATGAATCCACTCAAAGCATACAAGTGTAGAAAGCTGCTGGTGTCTTGGATTTGCTAGTATCAGCAATAATGAAATATCAGATGCTGAGGTTAAACCAGATACACTTAGCAAAATATATATAAATATGAGAAGTACCTTTCAGCAGTTTTACAGATGGAATAGATACTTATGTTGGATGTAAATGGCAAAGTGGGACTTAGTATCCCTGAAGAAAACCTACTGAGGATAAAGGTGAAGTGTGGCCTTCCTTTTTAAACAGGAATCACCATTTTGAAACAATTCTTAGTTGACACTATACTGACTCATGGTCACATAATGTAGAGGAGACCTGTCACAATACACCTGCAGTTGCAGTATTACCACGGAACATTCAAATGAAATGCCAGAAATATAGGAGTCTTAGAATCAACTTTGTATGTTATAATAGCAAAGGAAAAAATGTAAGTCATACAGAAATTGTAAACATTATTATTACTATGTACAGATTGATAAATTTTGTAAAGGAAGCCAAAGCATAATTCTGTTGCTGCTGTATAAATCACAGAAATACTCTGCATTATCAGTGTATGCAGACAGCCTTCACTTTAGTTATATGGTCAGATGGGTGTAAACTTTTTAGCTAAATTGTGATAGAGTTGCATTAAACACACATTTTCAGAAGCATAGTATTACTAGTTTTGTAATGTTTCCCTGAGTACAGAATGCATATTTTGATTAACAACACATCTACAGTACTTGAATGATTTTGACAATAGCTCTGTATGGTGTCATCTTCCATTTGGCCATCATTATGAGTCACACATTTACTATAATTTGAAAATTTTAGATCAATTACATTTACTCTCTGAGCATCTATAGAATTAAATGGCATAAAACCCTAACTGTAATTTCGGTTTTGCCTTAGATAGTCCCATGATAAAAAAATTTAACCTGGAAATGAAATTAGCTCACTTTATGAAGAAAATTCCATATTTGGCTATAGAATGTAATGTAGATAATTTTGATATTTCTCAAACAGTATTTCTACCCATCTGTATTACTTTCTCAATAACTTTGCAGGACTGCAGGCAAAACAAGAAATGTCCCTTGGAACACCCATTTAATGCCACTGTTTTTTTCTGATTCTTATGTCAAGGTTGATCTTATCCTACTCACCTGCGTTGATCTATCTTATCTCTACTCAAGTTAGTTCCACAAAATTCTAGCTTTTGCTCTGTTTTTGAATTTGTTAATCACTGACAGAATAGAATGCTTGTTATAAGGAAACATGCTTATGTTCAGTATGTTTATGTTCTATTAGCCTCATAATATCTCGCATGACATATCAGTGGCAACCAGAAAAACATCATTTTTAACCTTTTTCTAATGACACCTTTCTTGGTATGTTAATTACACAAGAAAACATGGAAAAATATGTACAGTGATGTCCATTTAGAATATGACATGCATATGAACTTCACATTTTATGGTTGCAGTAAACATTGCATGACTTACAGAACCTCTTACTTAGCCATTCCAGTCCCAAACAACCAAAATTAATGTCTCATAACTGGAAAATTGCTTAAAAGATTAGCTTCTTGTTTGCCTTTCTACATTTTCCATCCTGTTCAAGAAAGAAACCAAGTACTGATAATCTTTTGCTTTGAGTACATTTATCATCTGTCACCAGTGCTGGATTTATAAGGGGGCAAAAAGGGCAGTTTCCCTGGGCCATCCGCCAGAGGGGGACCCCTCTGTACAAAAATATGATAGTTAAAAGTTAGTTAATTGAGCCAGGATCTTTATTGAACTTTAGCCAACTGTTCTATCAAAGCAGGATGTTCTAAGATGTAATTAAGATCAAGTTGAAAAAGAGAAAAGATCTGTTGAAACAGTGGAAACAGTACTTGACCTACAGGATTGACTCATGACATGTTATTCCCCCTGCTGCAAACGTTTGTTTGCTCACATTGCGTAATGTTTTTCTGTGCTTTGTCGAAATTTTGTTCACACTGGCTGATTTCTAGGTGTTTAGTTTGTGGTGCTCTGAGTAGTAAATAAAAGAGATGAAAATCTGCTCTGCCTTTCTTTGGGCAGAGATGAGTCACCCCTCGCTGCCTTATTAAGACAGCCACCCACAAGAGATTTGTTTTGACTTGCAGCCACGGTTTGCAGACTTAGCAGTTTTACACATTTGACTGCTTTCAGTAAAACATGTTCCATAGCTCTTATAAGCATAAAACTTCTGTGGCAATGCAGATTACAAAACAACTATAGGCGGGCCAAGAGAAACAAACGTTATGATGCAAATCCATCAGTCTCGGAGGAAGTTGTCCTTTCCTCTAGTAAACTAATGCAGTCTACCTGATGCAGAGATAAGAACTGGAGTTGAGAAACTTATCACTGCTTTCCCCTGTGATTTCAGTTGATATGTTCATAGAGGAAATTGTCCAGGTTGCAACCTTGGCCAAGCTCACTCCATCTCAACAGGTAGTTTTACTCCATGATGAAGGGCTTGCTGATACCTTTCCAAATGTTAATGTATATCTCAGAATATATTTGAGCATGATGGTCACTAGTTGTCAAGAAGAGAGATCAGGCACTGATGAAGAATTATCAAACTCGATGACCCATGAAAAAGACTTGGTGCTCTGTGCCTACTGGATGTAGAGAGCAGTGTTTTAAAGATGATACAATTTGAGGAGTTCATTAAAGATTTTTCAGATGCAAAGTGTAGAAAGAAAGACTTTTTGTTGCTATTGTAGTGTTTCTATATATGTACGCACCTATCTCTGTATGTATAACTTGTCAGTTCTAATTACATGCAATCAACTAACTTTGATGTGTAAATTTGGTGATTTGCTGTTTATTTTTATTTATATGTACGAAGGCCCACCGAACCTGAAGTGCCATGGTGCCCCAAGGTCTAAATCCAACCCTCTCTATCACCTGTTTCCAAGAGGGGAGAATTCCAACCAACATTTGGGTTATCAATTGTTTTCATACCTTTAATGCATGTTGGTTTCTTAAATGGTTAAATGATGATATCACTTGCAGGCATGTTGGAAGAAATTTATGCACAAAAGGATCAGAATAGATTCAGCTGATTTATAGATGAGGGGAGAAAAAGATCGGTGGAGAAGAAAAAAAATGGAAATGGGATATGTTTAAAGCACAGAATTGGCTTTTTTTCATGGGTACTAGATTATGAAGCTGGAAGAAAAGAATTCTTTCAGAGTTTTATTTCTACAGGAGATTGAGGCTTACCATTCTCTAACATACAGTTCCTCTACACTCACATACCTATACCATGATTTGATGCTAGGACTCTAGGACTCTGCTACCTAAACTTATTGTACCTAAACTTATTGAAGCTCATTATTATGAATTAATTACATACAGAGCTTCAACCTCAGATCATTAATGAGTTGGCCACTAAGAAAAGTAATGTAATCCAGTTTTGATTCATTATTAGTATTGTTTAATATTGATGAAAGAGAGTTTTTTCTTATGTTGTAGATATATATATAAAATGATGCAGCAGCTAAAATTGTCTGATTAGGGAAGAATCATGTCTATCTCCTCCATTTACAATGTGACCTGTACGTTAGCCCAGTCATAGTCTTGTTGCCTTAAGAGTAAGAAAGTTTTTCAGAATATACTCTTATACAATTTGTATGGTATAAAATCATAATGTCTTAGCTTTTGGATGTACATAAGTGAAAAAGAATGTGAATTGTCATTCCATATCCGTTTAAAGGAGTATGTGATGTATCCATATAAATGGTTCATCACATACTTTGAAAATAATTCATATTTCATGATGAAAGTTTTCTTAATCCTTAACCATTCCTAATATTTCTATATCCAGTAATTTTGTTATATTTTTTTTGTTGCTGACATGCTTTTTCTGATCACTTATTTTGTAATTAAGATTATTCACTTAATATGAAATTTCAGTGGGAATGTTGCCATAATTAGTGTTTTGTAACATAATTCCGTTATTCATTATCTAAGTTATAAGCCATTACTACTGTGATACATTTATGTTGCGTGATACTGCTGTTGTTTACTAAGTTAACTGTATTTTGAAAAGGAGGGTGATATTTCCTTAGCGTATATTTTCTTTGAAGCTTTGTGAATTTTCCCTTTCCTCTACATTGAATCAGTGTTATAGACATTTACTGGAAATATCATGACAGTGTATGACTCTCAGGCAACATAATCAGAAGAATTGTACAAAACAGAAATTGGTGATTGCTTTGGCCTTTGTGATTTGTCAGTAATGCTGTGGAGTGTGAAAGGGGAACTTTTCCCATTACATATCAGAGTTTACCCATGACCCATATCATGTTAGGTTTACTCTGACAACAGTGCTTTTAGGTGAACTATAGTGTGTTCAAAACCTTGCTTAGCCTTCATATTTGTGGAGTAAAAGGCCAGCATTTTTGGATAACAACTGAGGCCTTTTGAAATACGTGCACAACATATGGTGCATAGTATGTTCTATCCAGGGGAGAAATGCCTAATATTTTTAAAAATTCAACTACATATATTTGAAAGTATGTGTTGTATGTATTTCCTACACTTTGATATGATAAATATAATTCATTGTCTGAATTGCAATATTGTAGCATAGTCATATTATTATCAAAAGCAGTAAACACTGGCTATGATACAATGGTGTACTATTGTCCTTTATGAGAGGAAAGGTCACCTATGAAACTTATCAAGATACAGGTTTCCAGTCACACTGCAGTGGTGAGTCTTTGTAGCCTTTTTAAATAATATCCTTTTTGCTCATGATTCAAAATTGTGAGGAAAATGTTGGAATATACTTATTTAGTTGTAGATATTTGTATATATATTTGTACATTGTGCTTATTTTGTACATTGGAAGTCTGAACACATTTGTGTAAGTGTAATGATGAAGATGTTATATTTTAGGTTAAGTACTGTAGCTTCATCAAAGAATATCTAATCTATAATGCTCGAAGATAGACTCCTGTAAAATACCGCAAAAATTAAAGTTTTCTAATGTTGCTATTGTGTATGAAATGTTTTTTTCTTTTTTTGACACCATACTGCACAAAATAATCTTTGGGCCATACCTCATAATGAAATATTGTTTCCAGTTCTTAGACGTTGTCATGTGACATTTTTTTCTAAACTGAAATTGTAATTTTTTCCTGTAATATAGAGATATTCATATATAGTAATCACAGCATTTCAGTGCCTATGTGTTGGGGTTATTTTGAAAAGATAAGTCATCTGCGTTTATAATTTGCATTTTATAGATTTTTTCTTATATTTTTTCAGTTGTTTCGTTCACTAAAACCAGATGGTCATGAATTATCTATAATTTTTTTTCTTTATATAACAATGTTCTTTTCTTCTCTCAGACTTACCAATGCTATGTTCAGTGAGGCAGGTGCATTATGTAAATCATTAGTTACTTGCCAGCTAAGAAAAGGAAAGATACATCTAAGACCCAAGCCAACTGTCTGTTTCAGCTTCCAGACCATAATTCCATTATTGATATGTCCAAGGATTCAGTATGTTCAACAGTATATCTGTATATATATATGTGTGTGTCTATGTGTATTTCTTTTTGCTTGGATACTTTGTGCTTCTGTGTACATGAATGTGTACCTGTCAGAGCACACTGTATGTATGTGTATATTACATGTTTTTACTATGTATTTGTGTTTATGGGAAAGATCTCCACTTTTGGAACCACTTCTCTTAGTCTCTTGTAACCATTCCACAAATTTTTTAAATCCTCATTGATTATTGCTTTCACCATTTCTCTTATCAGTTTGTCCCGTTTATCTGTAAAATGTTTGCTGTAGAAGTATTTCCTGGTCTCTTTAATTTCTTTGTCACAGTAATATGATGTTGGTGCCTTACTCTTGTCCTCCTATTTTCCAAAGGATTATTGTATCCTAAATGTATTTTTTCCATCTCTCTTTCTCTCTCCCTCTCTTGCAGTGAGGGCTTCCTGCCAGCCCTGTTATCATAGCTAAAACTCATCGTAGGTAGGTTGGCAGGTATACTCTCTTTTTCTTTTATTTTTAAATCCTTGATTTGTATGCCTGTGTGCTTACCTTGATACTGTCAGACTATAGTTATCCAGTATGAAAGTTACATAAACTGTCAAATGGAATGCTTTATGGGATGTGCGTAGGATATATTGATGGGGAGGAGGGACAACTGTTGGATGGAGTGAAAGCCCCCTATATAGCAAATGCATGTGTAAGAATGTATGGAGACGACCAAAAGTTTCAATATGCATGTGGGCGTGAGGCAGGTCTGTGTGATATCACCATGGCATTTTTGTTTTATATATGGATGGAGTGATAAGAGAGCTGAAGGCAAAAGTAGGAAAAAGGATTGCAGAGATGGAGTATGGTGGTGAAGGATGGTGGCTAGTGACCAGCCTGTTTGTGGATGTTATTGTGTTATTTGCCAAGAGTGGAGAGGAGCTGCAGAAGGTTGTAAATGTGTTTTATTATGTGTGTAAGCATAGGCAGTTAAAGGTAAATGAGTAAAAGTAAGTTATGGTGTTTAAAAGGAGATAGAGTGAAAGTTTAGAATTTGCAAAGCCCCATAGCGTGAGAGAAGAAGATTGGAAGAGGTGACAGAATTTAAGTATTTTAGGAGATATCCTGGGTAAGTTTTGTGATATGGAATGAGAGATAAGGAAGAGAGCAGTACAGGATAGAAAGTCATTAAGTCAAGTAATACAATATTGTAGGGTAGAGTAATTATGGAAGTGAAGAAAGAATTATGGGACTGCTTAGACCTCCCAAACCCTACCCATGTAGCTAAAACATGGACATGGGATGAATCACAGAGTTCAAGAATTCAGGTTGTGGAAATGAGTTATTTTAGAGGAACATGTGGTATGACTAGATGGAATGAAGAAAGTAATAAAGGGATGTGAGAGACTTGGTATGGGAGGGAATGTAAAGGGAATGAATTGCAGAGTGGGTGAAACAATATTTTACGGTGGTTTGGCCATATGGAAAGAATGCAAGACATGGAGTTTACAAGAAGGGTGTATGATTGTACAATTAAAGGAGTTAGTGTGAGGAAGACCACCTGTGACATGGGGAATTGAGTGGAAGAATACTGTAGGGAGAGAAATAGGGAAAAAATGAATGGAATGGTGTATGCAAGGGAGGCATGTAGGACAGGGATCAATGGAAACTTTTACCTTGGCCACCACCTTAATGGGAGATCCTGAAGGGATCAGCCATTAGAGATATAGATAGATTGATAAACTGTCATTACAGTATTTACAAAATTTTCTTGATTGCTATGTCTTCTGTCTTATTTCCCAAATCTGTTACATCTATTATTACTTATGTTGTGTAATCGTCCTTCACCTTTTTCCTTGATTAAATGTTATCTTACAACAAGCTTAAATATCAGGTATGATATGTGTGTTTACATTTTTTTTTATTGTAGATAACACAGTAGTTGGAGTAGTTGGTTGTATCAAGTATTGGCTAACTCTCTGAGCTACTTGTGTTCAGCTAAAGTAATCCCACTCTTCTGAAACCAAATTGGCCCTGCTTCTGTTTTCTCATCAACTTTGGTCTTATCGCTCAAATTGGTCCTTTTGCTAGGTTGCCTATATACCAGGGGTTCCCAAACTTTGTTGACCCGTGACCCATTTAGTGCGTTATTAGTTTTTTCTCAATCCACCATATCGCATTATATTAACAGTGTTTCTTCTGTGTCCTTATCAATCATTTCTGTCGAGCTGTAACCCATTATAAGAGAAAATTAATCCCAGAACACTCAACAGAGCTATTTATTTTTTCTCTCCCTAAAACTGGCCAATCATTTGGATAACCACACAATACATAAACAACAACATTGTACCCACCAGTATTAATCAGGGTTAACTACTACTGATTAAAAACACTTTTCTGCAACAGTGCAAATAAGTGAGCTTATTACAAAAATTCACATGCAATTTTTTTTTAGTTATCCCATAACCTACTCTCTGCACCCCCACCAGTGGGTTGCAACCCACAATTTGAGACTATTCAATTTTGCACTTCTGTTTTTAATGTTACAAATACCTTGGTATTCTAAAATGTTAGGTTTCATAAACAGGAACATAGATTGCAAGACACCAAAAACAATTCTCACACTTTATAATTTTGTAGTAAAACACCTTGAATATGCAGTCCAGTTTTGGTTCCCAAACATATAGTTTTTGAGGAAAAATTAGACCACTTACAAAGATGTTCGACAAAATTGATCCCATCTCTTAGATATCTGGCATACGAAGAGAGGCTAAAACAATTGGATCTCTTCTCCCTTGAAAAATGTAGACTGTGGGGTGACTTAATCCAAGTGTTCAAAATTCTGAATAAGTTTGATAACGTAATCAAGAACATCTTTTTGAAATACAAGAAAATAAGGTTACGAAGGCCAATGGAATAAAACTCAAAGCTAAAAGATGTAGTACAGACATGGGAAAAAGCTTCATTTCCTTTAGGTGTGTTGAGCATTGGAAAAAGCTACCATCAGATGAAGTGGATGCTAAGACGGCAAATATCTTCAGAAGTCAATTAAACAAATATTTTAGAAATTCAGGTATACTCTGAGAAAAATGCCAGAAATAATCTTTATAAACGACAGTGGTAATGAGGACAGTAGAAGGCTAACATTTTTTTTACCAGACAACCCAGTTGTGGGCCAATCAGGCTTCCTGTTGTCTGTCTATCTCATGTAAGTTCTCTTTTTTTATAGACTGAACCCTTGTATTACTCATTTCTGTTTTTACATTATCTATCTATATCTCTGATGCATTTCCCTTTAGGAACTCCCTCAAGAGAGTGACCACAGCAAAAGAATCTCCATAACGAGTGAATTTCATACACTTAGATTATTCTTACTTTTATTCTTATATTGTCTGTCTTGGTTTCCTTTACATCCTCTTGGAAGTCAGAGAACCAGAATTCATGGTTCTGCTCAGCACTTGTTTGACTGCCACCTCTTTGTGAGCCTTCAACATATTTGTTGACTCAACTCCATTTTCTTTTTTACACCTTACTTGTCAAATCAAAATCTTTAAATTTCTTTGTGTTTTATGTTCTATATGTCTGAAAGATACAAAGGAAGAGTATGAATGTGTGTGTCTGTGTGCGGGCATGCATGCATGCATATGTGTATGGGCACTTATTTACATGTAGATAAAAATGTCCATGTGTCCTTATGCATACATACATACATACATACATACATATATGATGTACTTTTTAGTAGCTCAGTGTGTACCTAAAATATTTTCTCATTGATTGTGGTACTTTGTATATACCACTACCATTTCTCAGAATATTATGTTCATATAGCAAAAGTTGAGAAACACAGTAGTGGACCAGAAACTGTATTTTTGCATCTCTTGTATACAGAGTTGTGTTTGTACTTAAAAAAATGTGTAGAAGTATTGATTATGAAATTCTTTTTGTTACCCTTCACATTCTGAAATATACAAGAACCTTTGGATTATTTTCATCCCTTGAGCAGGGTTCAGGTGATTTGTTTCATTACGAAGTATCTGTCCTCCATTGTACAGAATATATCTTGTACACAGATTGGGAAAAATAGAAAATTACATACAGCATGTAGCTTGTTTATAATAGTTGGAATATAAACAAGTAGACATGTGCCATAGAATAGAAGTGTAATTTTTTCTTGCTGAAGTACGATAACAAGGAAGTAGCAAATGATTTTTGAATACTAATTGCAACACCTGTGATTTGTATGTATATCAATTATTGGACTGAAATGTTTGTTGTGAGTCATCTGTATCAAAGATCAGATCTGTTATCCTACATCCCAAATAATGTAAACTAACTCATGAGTGATGATGATTAGATGTACAAGAGAAAGTGGCAGGATATCAAGAGAAAGGTTTAGGGGCTGAAAAAGAAGGTAAATGAGAGTTGGGGTTAGCAAGAATCAGAAAACTTCAGGGAAAATAAGAAATTGTTATGGAAGGAGGTGTATATCTATTTATCTATATCTCTTACATCTGTTCCTTCCGGGAACCCCTATCAAGGAGATGGCCATGGTAAAAGTCTCCACTTATCCCTGTCCTTACATGCCTCACTCACATACACTATTTCATGCAATATTACAGTGTTAGAGAAACAAAAGAAACTATGGGAACTTTGATGAAGGGGCAAATTGTGAATTGGTAGCAGGCAGTGATAAGGTGAAGAGGAGATTGAGATGAAGGTTTATATAATGCTTTTGATAATAACATGGCAGATGCAGGATATTTGGGTTGGAGGGGTGTGCAAAGCGAAAGAGTAATGGCAAGTAGTTTAGGGAAAAGATAAGAGTTGGTGAAAGCCTTACATGAGATGAAATGTGGTAAGGTAGATGGTATTGCAGTTGAATTTGTTAAGAAAGGGGGTGTCTCCATTGTTGATTAACTGCTACACTGTATGTATGGATCATTCCTGGGGATTGGCAGAATGCATGTATAGTGCCATGGTGCCATGTAGTAAAGGCAAGGGAGACAAAGGTGAATGTCTGAATTATAGAGGTAAAAATTTGAGGGTACCATTAAGTTGTTGGGAAGATTGATGTTTGAGAGGTGGTGACATGCACACAGCATCAGACTAGGGAAGAACAATGTCGTTTCAGTAGAAGAGGACATTTTGATCAGTCTTTTGCATTTGCAAATGTGTCTGAGAAATACTTAGAGAAGCAAAGAGATAAACATGGCATTTATGGATCTGGAGAAAGCATATGTTAAGGTTGACAGAGATGCTTTGTGAAAGGAGTTATGAATATACATTGTGGAAGGAAAGCTATTAGAAGCGATGAGAAGAGATTTGGTATGGCAGGAAAATGAATTATAGAGAGGGTGAAGCAATATACTTTGAGGTGCTTCGGGCACAAGAACACCTGTGACATGAGGAAATATAAGGGAAGAGACATGGGGGAAGAATGTGTGGCATGGTGTATGCAAGGGAGGCAGGTAAGGACAGGGATAACTGGAGAGACTTCTGCCATGGCCACCTCCTCGATGGGAGTTCCCGGAGGGTAGGGGTGTCAGAGATATATAAGAGTTTTTATCAAAAGTATAAGGTATGTGTGTAAGTAGGGAGAGAGGAGTGTGAAGGTGGATTTGCAGCAGAGTTATGTGATGTCACCATGACTGTTTAATGAGTTTGTGGATGAATGTAAGAGATGAATGTAAGGGTTTTTGAGCGAGTAACAGGTGCGCAGTCTTATGGCACTAGGAGTTGAGTCAGTTGTTCTTTGCTGATGATATAATGTTGGTGGCAGATTCAAGTGGGAATCTGCTGATGAATGAGTATGTGAAGGGAGAAAGTTAAAAGAAAATGTGAATAAGAAATGTTTTTGGGTTAAACAGTGAAAAGAGAGAGGTTATTTGGAGTTTGAGTGGAGAGAACTTGGAAAATACCTGGGAATGGATATGACAGCAAATGAAACCATGGGAGTTGAAGTGGGACAAAGGCCTTGGGTGCATTGAGGAATATATGGAAAGAGAGGTCACTGTCTTTAAGGGCAAAGATGGGTATGTTTGATGGTATATTAATCCTCTCAGGGCCAAGTACCTTCAGACAAAAATATTGAGAATAGATTTAGTGAATGTGTTGGAAATAAAGCGTTTGAGGGAGTGTATGGTATGAGAAAGGATGATCAAGTAACAGTTGTAAAAGAGAGGTCAGGTTGTAAGTGTGTATGATGGAAGAGGTTTTACTGAAAAGGTTTAGACTTATGGAAAGTGCATTATGAAGGTAAACCAGGGTTGGATGTATGGAGAGGACGAGTGAAGAAAGGATGCTTAAGAAGGTATACATTTCAGAAGTGGAATGAGAAAAGGGATGAAACCAATGAGGTGATGGAAGGATTGAGTGCAAGATACTTCAAAGGCCTGAACATAGAGGAAGATGCAAGATGTGCAAGGGTAGAGTGGGTTGGAGCCATGTGGTTTACATGGGATGTCATACTAGTAGTCAATGGGCTGAACCTGTACATATGAAGCAGTCATGGGAAGCCATGGAAAGGTCTATAGGGGCCTGATTGTGGATAGAGGGCTCTGGTTTCAGTGCATTATAACTGACTGTGAGTGAGTGAATGAATTAATTTCTTCATCTGTTCCTCATACTACTTTGTGGATGTGGAAGATGGGAAACATGCATGAAAAAAAAATCAGTAGTACATGGTTTATAGCATGCACATGATGGTGTATGTTAAGTGTGAAAGACTTACAGGTTGTGATGTATCAAACCCCTTAAACTGTACTTCCAGTTCACTATACTCTGAAGCCAGACATTGCTATGATAACAGCTGCTAGTGTAGAAACAAAATTACATCATTTATGTATGGATTATGATTTTACTTTTAAAATATTACTTTCTTCCATACTTGATCACTGTTTCCCATGTTAGCATAATAGCACCAGGAACAGACAAGGAAAGGCCACATCTGCCCACATCTATTGTCCTGTTGTCATGAGTAATGCATCAAAATCACAGCTCTCTATCCACAACCAGGCCCCACAGAACTTTGTATGGTTTACCCCAAATGCTTTGCGTGCCCTGGTTCAGTCGACCCCAGTATACGACATGTTTCCAATTCACTTTATCCCATGCATGCCTTTCATTCTCCTGCATGTTCTGGCCCAAATCGCTCAAAATCTTTTCCACTCCATCCTTCTGTCTCCAATTTGGTCTCCTTGTTCTTGTTCCTTCCACTTCTGATACCTATTTCCTCTTAATCAACCTTTCCTCACTAATTATCTCCATATGTCCAAACAATTTCAGCACACCCTCTTGCCCTTTCTCAACCACTCTCTTACTACCACACTTCTTTCTCCTACCCTTTCATTATTTATTTGATCAAACCACCCCACACCTCATGTTGTCCTCAAACATTTCTTTTTCAACACAGCACAGCCTTCTCTATAACACATGCCTCACATCCACATAATGCTGATGGGTCTACTATTCCTTCAAACATATCCATTTTTGTCCTTCCAGATAACGTTCTCATTCCACACATTCTTCAGCACTCCCAGACCCTTCATCCCCTCACACACCCACCCTATTACTATGGTTCCATATGCTGCCATATCCACTCCCAGGTATCTAAAACACTTCACTTTCTCCATTTGAACTAACCTGTCCCTCAACCCTGCTAATCCTGATAACCATGATTTTTTCACATTTTCTCTCAACTCCCTCCACTCATGCTTCAAAACTCAGTTACCAACTTCTGACGTTTCTTTTTTTCATATATATTCACCACTTCTTGCGTTAGTGAGGTAGCATTCCAGAACAAATGACTAAGCCTTTGTGGGAAAACTCTCACTTTGCTCCCATTTCTGTTCCTTCTTTTGGAAAATTAAAATTGGAGGGAAGGATTTCCAGCTCTCCTTAAAGTTTCTTAAATCTAATTTTTTTTTTCTAATTCCTACTTCACATGAGCATTTTCAAGGGAGATTTTACCATTATGGTTATAACAAGTTAGGTTTGTTTATATGCAATCTTGCACCAAACTGTGGCATCACTTCCATTCCATTAGCTTATGACTTTATCTATTTTCATAAATCTGATGTGAACATTTACTATGTAGGTTAAAGGTGGTTCTATCTTTCACTGTGATGCATAAGCATTTGCATTACTTAAGTTGGTTACCATTGTATTGATTAACTTGAATTGTTTGTAATTGTATCTTTAGAACATAAATTTATATTATTTTTTCAAAATCAGGTGCACTTTAGCAGTTTTATTAGCAAGGTTAGGAGTCTTATTGTAATAAATCTAATGTGTGTATATGCACCCATACACCAAATTTATGCATCAAAATCCTTCATTTTCCTTGTTTTCATATATTTTCATAAAACTCTGGTTCATGTTTTTCACATAATAGTTTACGTGTAGTTTCTTTTTCACTTAAATGCCATTTTTATTTAGAGGCTGATCATTCAGTTAAAAACAATATTTTTTTAGCTTCTTTCTTGCATAAAACAACTGTGAATGCATGACAGGGATTTAGATGGATGATGTGGGAGCTCACTGGTACCAGTTAATTTTGATTATAAGGCCCATATAGCCAACATTTTCTCAACTTTTTTTTTATTAACAGATTCTTCACTCTTAATGTAATCTTGGCTGAAAGTAAGCTTCATTTATTCAAAGACATTTTATTTGTCAGTACTCCTTTTGATCAATGGTAAGAGCAGACATACACCATATACAGACCTGTCACTGATAGGTTTCACTTGTCATGATTCATTGAAGTAGTACTGATAGGTTTCACTTGTCATGATTCATTGCAGTATTTGCAAAATGATATGCAGTTCAATATATCAGTAGTCTGAAATGCATCATGTACTTACATCATGGTCATGGTTAGTCATTCAAGTGCAAATCACACCTAACGCAGACAAAATTATTCAGTGGTAAAGAATAGTGGAAATTGTTTGTGAATTTTATATAACCAAGAATATTTATATATTATTAGATGAAAACTTAATGGATCTATAAGATTGTATATGAATAAGCCTCAGATATTAATGGTTGAAGACTAGAGTGAAATAGGTATAATCATGGGTAAGGGATTTTTCAGTAAGACCTCTTTCACCTATGCCTTGTTCTTTTTCTTTGGCTATATCCACACTTAGTGACAAATGCTCTTATGCTTACATCTTCCTTTCTCTTTCTTACATTGATACTATTTTGCTTTTCATTCTTCCTTTTATATGGGGCAGTTTCACGGTGATATTTTCTTTCTGAGGCGTTATACATTTTTTTGTATCAAATGACCAATATTCTTTACATGGTTATTTCAAGCTGAAAATGTGGTATCTTATGCAGATAACAATACATAGTGTGGTATCCTATGGAGGTAACAATACATAGTAGTCTTTGAGAATTCACAGTGCTAGAGTGTTTCATAAACTGGTTCCTGGGAAGTTGTTTTCCAAGTAAACAACTCCAGGACCTATTTATGGGGCTCCTAAAGAAGTTTTGTCTATATTTCGAGAAGAGGCAACGAAATGATGAACCTCTTTGAAGTGAGAAGTTCCTCAAACAAAACTGAACTTTCCATCCATTGACGAGGGTACAGCCTTGCCAAAAATAACAATTCACTAAATCTGTTTGTTTGTTGGCAGAGTCCAGTAACATCAGTAAGTTGCTTATTAATGATTCAAAAAAAGTCGCTCGGACAAGGGTGTCCAACTAATTGCAAGCACTACTGAAATCTAGCTTTGGATATCTGACACACTTTGCTTGCACAAATGTTTGGACTGAACTGAACTTAATTTTTATGTGGGCAGATAAGTCAGGCTTATGGACATGAAAGTAATAGTTTTTCACTCATGTGTAGAAAACTAAGGAAGATGTCTAGGTGTGTATGAACATTAATTTTATCTATATTTTAATTCTATTATCATTTACAGGGGTGGATCAAATCCATACACTCTCATAGGTCACATCCTCTGGTGCACAGGCTAGTGCAGGTAGAATGGCTTCCTCTTTACTAAGGCCTGTCAAAAATACCACTATGCAATACAATACATATTATGCACAGAATCTCTCCAAATGTACTTTTAATATTTTGGAACTGAAAAGAAATGCATAAAACATCAAAAGTTTTCATGCTTATGTAGGGATTTGTTTGATATATGAGTTGTGAGAAATAATGGCCAGTTCTGGTCAAATGTTTTTTTTTTTTTTTTTTACAGCCATAACTCTGAGAAAAAAAACATACTGGTGTCATAAATGAACTTTGATGTCGCTGCCAGTATGTATATCCATGTCGAATTTGAGTTGTTGTGGGTGATAATGAAACTGGAAAAGACACTTGATAGGTCATTAAAATCCTGTGATAAAAGGGATAGTTGACAGGTAAATGAAAGCTTATTGGTAACAGTTATGGCAACCAAGCCACAGGTGAAATACAAACAGAAATGGCAATGGAATTGAAAAATATAGTAAACTTGCAACGAAATGTATGAGGTTATAAAACAGGTTTGAGAATGTGATGTTATAAGATGATGGTTGTATGGAGGGAAACTACCAATGGAAGATTGGACACTGAAAGTAAGAAAATGACAATTGGAAACAAGCGAGCAAAAAATTAGTGTGGGAGTACAAGGGAGCGAGAAGGGAATTGAAGATATCAGAAGGGTGATTGGAAATTATGCGAAACCACACTAATAAAGAAAAAATATTCTACAAGATTCTACCTGGTTATTCATCGGCAAAAAAGTGACCTGGGTATTCTTAGATGACAGTATATCTTAATTATGAACTATAACATACGTGCTTTTTATGGCGCCAATCACGGGCAGTGGTACCCCAATTTGACAAGGTCAGGGTTGCTGGAAAATAAAATTAATCTCCAAATCTTCAGGTGATATAAATTTACCATAAAGCTCTTGTGATCGGTGGCGACACAGTGAGCATAATTCCTCCATACTGTCATATAGCAGCCCAAACAGGGGTTCAGTCTAGTGCACTTATACATAACTATGACTGCACGAGATATAATTAC
>JAUUDZ010012571.1:0-11531 GCA_032361705.1 Panulirus versicolor | reverse complement strand
TGGTGTTAGAGAGAGAGAGAGAGAGAGAGAGAGAGAGAGAGAGAGAGAGAGAGAGAGCAGCTGACGCAGATGGTGATAGTATGCTACAGGAGGTGAAGTGAGTAGTATAAAGGGTGAGAGAGACTGTACATGTGAAGGGGAAAGGTGGATAGTACAAAGATAAGTACATGAAGTATGGAGTGAGGGAGGTGGTATAGAGGGAGAGGGAATGGGACATGAGGTGAGGAAGATTATAGAAGGCGTTACAGGTTAGTACAGGCTGGGCAAAGATGATACAGAAAACAGAGGGGATGTTACAGAAGATGAGGAAGATGGGACATGGGAGAGAAGAGTAAATTGTTGGTCTAGAATTGACAATAGTTCAATGCAACGTTTGAAATGTGACGCCCTTATCGCTGGTATCTTGATAATGATACCGAGGACAGTGCATGATCACACTACAAGGTCCGCTACTGAAATACCGTCCTGTTATCATTGCAAGTTGCAAGGTACTGCCAGACAGAAGCCACCCAGAACTCTTGCCAGCTGAAGTGTCTCTGATATTTTTACCCCTATTTGTGATGTAAGATTTCCTGGGCGGGTTGCTAGGTTTCATGAGCTTCTAGAATGAGAAAAGCTATTGCTCATGAAACTAGTAAGAGGAGGGTAGGCTTGGAAAACAGACTTGCGTTAAGAAATTTTAAGGAGAGAATGAATGTAGCATGGCAAAAGGTGAGAGCAAGCAAAGCTAGGGGGAGTGGGTGAGGAATGGGAGGTATTTGGGAAAGCTGTGCGAGAGAAGTGTGTGAAGGTGGGAGGTGGGCAGATGGGAGGTGGGCATGCGGGAGGTGGGCAGGCGGGAAGTGTGCAGGTGAGAGGAGGGCAGGTGGGAGGTGGGCAGGTGAGAAAGGGTAATGAATGCTTGGATGACAAAGTCGCCCGAGAGAGAAAAGAGAGGTGTATGGGTGGTAATTCCTGGGAAGGCGTGTGAGTGATTGGGAGATGTATAAGAAAATAACAAGATGAAAGTGTAGAGGATGAAAAGGGGGCAAATGAGAGTTGAGCTGAGCGACTATCGGCCAACTTCATAGTCAATATTATGTTTTGATGACGTTGTACGAGAAACGCAAGAGAGGACATGGGAACATCTGCGAAGGGGGCAGATGAAGAAGTGGCAACAGCCAGTGATGAGCTGAGGAGATGAAAGGTGTCTTTTGCAGGACTGTTGAATGTGTTTGGTGATAATGTAGCAGGTGTAGGGCGTTTAGATCGGGGAGGTATGAGAGAACCATGGAAAGTGGTTTGATGAAGAGAGAAGTGGTAAATGCATTGCGTAAGATGAAATGCGGCAAGGCGGCTGGAGTGGATGGTATTTCAGTTTGACTTTCTTAAGAGAGGTGGTGACTGTTGTTGAGTGGTTAGCTAGAATTTTCATTATATCTATGGATCAAGGGACCTACAGTGGACATCCCACTCTATGCCCAGTTTGGTATGATTGTTCATATCCCAAACCCTCCAACGTTTTCTGTCTAAGTGTCCGTCTTAACAAAACTGCAAAACGAACGTAAGAAATACCCTTCTCTCTATAGGTTTGGGAAATCTAATTTGCATAACGTTTCATAAGTAATGCTAAAATGATGAATGAATCACCGAAGCTGTTAGAATTACTTTTCCCCATCATAGTGTTGAATGTAAGGATCATACATGAAGCGAGTGCGTAGAGACTTTTAATTAACTTGAACACCTGAAGGTGTTCAATGTTACTTCGACTGATGGTTCCAATACTATGTTGTAGGCCCTAATGACCCTGGTACTTGACTGGCTTAAAGCCATATATATATATATATATATATATATATATGGCGGTATCCGGAACTCTAAGTTATCTGTTTTTATTTAGTCACAGTCACTATTTACCATTGCATTTCCTTTGTTATAGAGTATTGTCAATGTCTTTTCCTGTGACAATATCATTTCAGAGTCACCTGATCATTGTGTTTGGAAATTTCCAAGGATGACACACACACCCCTGCTGTAGATTAGATAGGAACAAATCGTGTGATAACTTTTATCAAACGCTTAGTTTCTTTTTTTTTAGCATGACTCTTATATCTCGTCCATTCTTATTCATCACATTATTGCAAGCAGAAGTAACTAATAATGTGAAACGCAATCGCCGTTTCCCGCGTCAGCGAGGTAGCGCCAGGAAACAGACGAAGAATGGCCCATCCACTCATATACACATTATATACATAAACGCCCATAAACGCACATATACATATCAACATATACATACACAAACATATATACACATATACATATTCGTATTTGCTTGCCTTCATCCATTCCTTTCGCTACCCCGCCTCACAGAAAACAGCTTCGCTACCCCAGGCTTCAGCCAGGAAGCTCCAGAAAAACAGACAAAAAGGCCACGCCCATTGCAGCCACTATTCCTTCAAACATACCCATTCTTGCTCTTCGAGACAACGTTCTCTCCTTCCACACATTTTCCATCGCTCCCAGAACCTTCACCCCCTCCCCCACCACCCTGTGAATCGCTTCCGCTTCCATGGTTCCATCCGCTGCCGAATCCACCCCCAGATATCTAAAACACTTCTTCCTCAAATTTTCCCCATTCAAACTTACATTCCAATTGACTTGGCCCTCAACCCTACTAAACCTAATAACCTTGATCTTATTCACATTTACTCTCAACTTTCTCCTTTCACACACTTTTCCAAAGTCGGTCACCAGCTTCCGCAGTTTCTCACTCGAATCAGCCACCAGAGCTGTATTTTCGGCAAACAACAACCGACTCGCTTCCCAGGCTCTCTCATTGCCAACAGACTGCATACTCCCTCCTCTCTCCAAAACTTGCATTTACCTCCTTAACCACCCCATCCATAAACAAATCAAACCACCATGGCGACATCACACACACCCGCCGCAAACCGACATTCACTGGGAACCAATCACTCAGCTCTCTTCCTACTCGTACACATACCTTGCGTCCTTGGTAAAAACTTTTCACTGCTTCTAGCAACATGCCTCCCACACCATACACTCTTAAAGCCTTCCACAAAGCATCGCTATCAACCCTATCATATACCTTCTCCAGATCCATAAATGCTACATATAAATCCATCTTTTTCCAAATATTTCTCGTACATTCATTAAAGCAAACACCTGATCTACACATCCTCTACCACTTCTGAAACCACATCCCCAATCTGATACTCTGTACATGCCTTCACCTCTTAGTTAATACCCTACCACATAATTTCCCAGGAATACTCAACAAACTTATGCCTCTATAGTTTGAACACTCGCCTTTATCCCCTTTCCCTTTCTACAATGGCACTATACATGCATTCCGCCAATCCTCAGGCACTTCACCATTGTCCGTACATACAATGAATGTTCTTATCAATCAATCAACAACACAATTCAAGGACAACTCGAACTACCCCAAACAGACTGTCCAGGATGTGTGTTAGTCAAGCTAGCTTCACAGGTATAGATCGCAGCTTGAATGTACACGCGTTATCTCTCTCTCTCCTCTCTCTCTGATAACCAAATGCCCTCCTACTTGGAGATAACATCATATACATCATTGTCTTTCCTCTAGCTACAAGTCACCTCCGTAATTCTCGAGAGTTGAATATATAGTAAATGCAGCCTCTACGGTCGCTAGGATTTTTGAAAGTCTGAGAAGAGACAAACATCAACAGGGACCAAAACACGTCGCCTGCAATACAGAGAATGCAAACTCATAAAAGCCAAGAGAGTCGGTAACCCTATATCAGAGCATACAGAAGTGCTCCTTAGTCACCTGATGTTTACAGGGACACTGTAAATTCCGGTGCATCTAACGGACGTTCAGATAACTAACGTATTCGTTTAAACAATTATATTCCTTTCACAACAGTACATTTGCAGTGATTCAAACCACGAATGTACCTCCGATTGCACATGGCTTGTGTACCACATAAACAACATTCTTCTTACCTGTTTGGTCATCGTGTCGCCAACGGGCGTTGTCCAGAATAATTCCTCAATTACAAATATTGAACGATGGTTTCTTGGTCTTGTTAGATATCTGTAGGATCGAACTTAAGTTTTCACTTGACTGTGGTCGAAACGTTAGCGCGGTAATGACCAAAATGTCTCAATTATCTTCAGACATTTGGCGACGTTTTGATGTATTCTCTACACAAATCTGGTCATAGCCAATCATGGGTTAGGTTGGCGAGGACGGGAGGTTGTATACTGTAGTTGTAGAAAACCTGATGTCTGTTGTTGGCGATGCGTGTGTTGTAGTCGTGGTGGTGGTGGCGAATGTGTGTGTGTGTGTGTGTGTGGAGGGCGGAGAGAGCAATTGACAGAGTGCACCCTTATCACTCCTGATAACAAGGCAACGAAGTATATCATACATATAATTGATTGCATTTTAACACGTTGACGAGCTAGCGCCAGGAACAGACTGAAAAGAAGGCCACATTCGTCCACACTCGGTCTCTAGCTGTCATGTGTAATGCACCGAAACCACAGCTCCCTGTCCACTTCCAGGCCCCTAAGACTTTTCCATGTTTTGCCCCAAACGCTTCACATGCCCTGGTTCAGTCCATTATCATCAGGTCGACCCCAGCATATCATATCGCTCGAATTCACTATCAAATGCAAGCTTTTCACTTGCCTGCTTGTTCAGGACTCGATCACTCGAGACCTTTATACCATCCCTCAATCTTGTCTCTCCTTTCTCTTTGTTCCCTCCACTTCTAACACTAATCCTCTTAGTCAACCTTTCCTCGCTTATTCTCTCCATATGTTCAAACCATTTCAACACACCCTCCTCCACTCTCCCAACCACACACACTTTTCATTACCACACATCTCTCTTACCATTACATTACTTACTCGATCAAACCACCTCACACCACATATTGTCCTCAAACATTTTATATCCAACCCATCCACCTTCCTCCGTATATCCTCCACCTATAGCCCCTACCTTGCATCCAAAATGTTTATCTATCTATTTGCATCGCATTCGTAGACTGGTATCCGTCGACCCTATACCATGACATTCCGATCCCCTTGTTGCTGTTGTACCTTAGGGACCCCAGCTCCTGTACCCTAGGGTCTATTGCTGTACCACAGAGACACCCCCCCTCCCATTACTCCTCCTTACTCTTCTTCTTCTCTTCCCCTTCCTCCTCCTCCTTTTTCTTTATGTGAACTGCCACACGAACAACAGATGTAGACGAAAGTAATGGGTAATAAACATACTTCAGAAATATTGTGTAGCCTTTTCTTCGTATACAAGTTATGGATTAATTGTACAAGATATAGCTTATATAAACTTAAATCATTATTGTTATGCATCATACACAGGATTCATTTGTTTTCTCACGTTTACTGCCTGTTTATAACAGTGTTCTCTGAACGAACTTTGATCAAGTGGGAACAGCAAAATTACCATGCAATGCAAGTCAGTCCATCATGTACCCATTAATGTGAAAATTGTTGTCAATCTTTATACAGAAACTCATAGCCTTATGAAATTCATCATACGGGTCGTAGCGACCCAAACGGAATACCAGAAGCTGGTGTGGGAACATATAATGCCATACCTTGAAGGTCAGACTTATTATTGAACAATTGGCTAAATATCTACACCTGATAAAGGCACCAATATGGAACGCTTGATTGAGCTTTGCATCTCCTACATTTTGCATCCAGAAAGCAAAGTGAGACCGACAAAGCCTCTTACGAGTAGTTTCTGTCTGGAATGCAATTCCTGTAATCTGTCTCTCCTCCACTGTGTACCACACCATGTCTTTTTAGCAGCAAAATACTTCAAACTTCAATAAATATAACTTGCTGTGTTACACACAGAGGAGAGAACTGTGTCGAATATAATGACAGTTTATGTAAAATCTGTTTTACTCACGACTAAGATCCGTTAAGTAATATATATATACCATCGTCCATAAGTCCTATAAACTCTTTAACAGTTCCAGTTGTCTGCATCTGTCGTCCGTGGTCTTTGGCAAGTGCTGTACATACTTCTACAGAAGAAAGGTCCTTGTTCTCACGAAGCAGTTTGAGTACTCGCATTCTACCTCCGTTGAAGAAAGTCAACCACTAGTGGTGTGAAGAGCTTCCTTCTTGTCGTATATGCCCTTCACTCGCAGGTTCTTTGGGTCGAAAGGTGACCGAGTGTGGAGAGTGGCATCAAAGAGGCTCATCATGGATTCCAGCTGCCACGTTCCAGTTTTGAGATAGTCCGTGGTCACAGGCGCTCTGTCGGGTCGCTGGACGTAGCCCGAGGCGATGGAACGACCCAAGGTAAAGGCATACTCAGCTCGGCGGATGTATCCCACAATTTCCCCATCTCGCCTGATGGCTTCCAGGCCCCAGAGGGGTCGTGTAGGGTCGTCCAACGTGAAGGTCACGAGTCGTTTCGAGAGACCTTTCTTCTTCTGCAGCTCTAGGGCCTCACGACCCAAGAATTTAGTGGCGGAGTTGAGTTTGCAGGTGAAGCCGAGGCCGGCTTCGAGAGGCGTGTCGTCCGGACGAACATCACCATGCCAGTGTCGGTAGCCCTTCTCGCAGGAGAGGGAGTCTAAAGCCCTAAACCCAGCGTTGATCAGACCCAGCCGTCTGCCGGCAGCCATCACGGCCTCGTATACCGGCAGCGCCGAGTCTCGCGGGACATGCAGCTCCCAACCTGGGATAGTAATAGTAATTAACTTCCTGCAAGGTTTAAAGTCCCAGGCTATCCCCACCAAGATGAGGTTGGGTCACACGTGAAAAAACACTAGAAGTCTAGCGAGTGTGTCTTTTAACTTCCGTTTAGTAGAGATAACCGGACGGATGCCCTGCCCAGGGTTCGAATCCGACCTGTGAATTACTCTAAATGATCAGAATTCTAATGCCTTTGATATTTAGGATCATCTGACGAAGAATGGAGGATTAGAAGTTGATCTGACCCAAGTGTTCGAAGAGGAAATCGATTTAGATAATTACAGAGGAAAAGAATTAGCTGTCGCCTGGAGAACCAACATGATTGTATATACACGAAAGAGATCTAGATTTCCTAAACCACCATTGCGCTCAGCCTTTACACTGATATGTAGATGTTTCTAAGGTTTTTACAAGTATTGCCTATATATATCTCAACGAGGCACTGGGCGCCATCTGCATGGCGTTATACCACGAGCACAGAGTCACCTGTGGCCCCATCACTCGTTACAGAACTCGCCCCAAAGGAGTCTAACGTAGGATTCCCTGCTATTGGGGGTAACGCAGCAGGAGCCTCTGTACAAGAGAGGTCGTGGGTAACATCAGAACCCTTTCTTAGAGAAGGGATCTTAAAGCAATTATAGACGCATATATAAAGGGGTAAAAGCTTCCTATCAACATTGTCAGAACCAGTAAAGCTGTGTACACCAAAGTATAAAACTTCCACATCATTACAGGTTTCCACTCTGCCCTTTTCACTCGCAGTCCAAGACTAGACCACAGTAACTCTATCCCCATCCTTAAGGTACTGCCAACAATAGGTTCATCCTAGTTCGATACGTTTCTAACCTTACCTGTCTATAATTATATCTCCAACAAAGCTGTGAACAATTACTCATTTTTCCAGCAAAGTCGTGAATAATTATCAGTTTCTCTAAGAGAGTCATGAATGATTACCCATTTCTCCAACAAAGTTATGAAAAATTACCCATTTCTCCAACAAAGTCGTGAATGATTACCCATTTCTCCAACAAATTCGTGAATAATTACCCATTTCTCCAACAAAGTTATGAAAAATTACCCATCTCTCTAACAAAGTCGTGAATAATTACCCATTTCTCCAACAAAGGTGATCCTGAGGGCGCGAACTTTGTGCCCGGCGACGGTGATGATCCTGTGGGTGGAGAACGGGAAGGCATAGTCACTCAGGTCCTCGTCCGTCACCTTCTCCAGGATCGCACGACTCCGGGGACCTTGGACGGACAGTATGGACATATCCTCAGTGTGATCCAGCACCCGGACGTCCCACTTGTGCGCCCGGGCCTCCATCAGGATGTGGGTCTTGTTGTAGTTGCCTGTAGAACCCCCAGTCGTCAAGTAGAACCCGCGACCCTCAAAGGCCGGGTCACAAACCGAGCCTTCCCCACCCTCACAGATACTCTGTGTGGGTGATAGTCAATATAGTCCTCGTACGTGTAAAAAGAACGTCAGACAACAAATAATTGTTTGATTTACCTGTCCATTAATCTACTAGACATCAATAGATAATTAGAATACCAAAACAGAGTTCACTGATGTAGATTATGTGCGTTACTTCATGCAAGTTACAAGATATGTCATATCAAACGAGGCTCAACTTTTAGTGAAATTTTCCTTCTTTATATACGTCATTAAGGTTGAATGTCCCTCACTGTAGCTGGTAACATGTATCATCTACCTAGATTTTATGTACCTCACTGTAGCTGGGACTAGCTACAGGTTAATCAGGTTGAATATACCACATCCCTGTAGCTGTATCGACCCAAGTTGAATATGCCTCCCTGTAGGTGGTATAATCTATACCAAGCTAGTTTGAATGTACCTCCATATACCTGGCACCGGCTATATCTACCCCAGGGGAAAAGAAATGAAAGTTGTAGGAAAAGCATGAATTGGGACATTTGTGTGGAGTAGTTTAGAAGGAAATGACAGTTTACTTTGATGATATAAAGCAGTTCAGTTACGAGCTTCGGCTGTCGTTTAAAACCAAGATAGACCAAAGAACAGACTGCATGGCTATGGGTGGGGAGGGGTGGTATACTCACCACGGTGAGGTCCGCCTCTGTGCCGCCCCTGTGGTTCAACATACAGGTGTAGACGGTAGTGCCAGGGGCGCGGGACACGTCCGCTGAGAAGACCCAGTCGGCAACTTCTTGGGCGTCCCTCCCCGTCAGGTACAGCTTGCCGAAGGAGGTCATGTCAAATATGACAGCTGTCTCGCGGCAGGTCAAACATTCGTTCTGGATCTACCAACAATATGAAATCGTGAATCATGCCCATTTTCTTTGGGTAAACACCAACAGACGCTGATGAATAAATACTGTTCGTACTCGAAAAAATACAGAATAGTCATAGAAAAATAACTTATCCAGTTAAATGCTCAATCATACGTATCCACTACACTATGGCCATATTGCAATTAATACACGAAATACTATAAGCGTCCGTACTAAATCATGATGCGCTGGGAAGCCAAAGGAATAGTCTCCCTTGAGGGAGTTCCAGTACCGCTGGTCTGTGTTGAGGGGAGTGTTGTAGGCGCCATACCAGTCGTACTCCTGCACGGAGGCCAAGTCCTCCCCGAACCAACCTGGCCGCTCCCACCCCTGCCGCTCCTGGTACACGCAGCCCATGTCCTCCAGAACCTGTGCCAAAACAGACTCTCCACAGCCTCTAGCAAGAACAATGACTATCAGAAAACATCAAAGAAAGAGAGAAGTTGTTCTGCTCTATCTCCTACTGGCCTCTGGTTCCTCGAGTCACTGGGAGTCGAACGAAGATATTTAGAGTTTCATTTTCACTGGGCACATGTGAGTTAGCACAGCTCATTCATAACGTAAGTGTAGCACCGACTCGAAGCTCATAATAGTCGATTGTAATCAGCGTTTACCAAGTGTGTCATCAAAGTCTGCCTCAATGATCACTTTCAGCGACTCATTAAATTCCTTGCTATCTTAAACTACAAGAGTTTAGAGTGATTTGACGAGACATGTGATAAACTGCCAAATATTGGTTTGTTTTTTCTTTACATATTACCAGCCATTAAACCTGAATTACCACCTGCTGCACTGTACAGTGAACAACCTCTGGCCATCCTCATGTTTCTCGCTAGTCTCCCAGGAACCAGAGGCCCCCAAGTGAACTATACAATCATAAATCACTACAGTGGCTGTAGGAGACTCCACACACACACACACACAGGCTGTAGGACACACACACACACACACAGGCTGTAGGAGACTCCACACACACACACACACACACACACACACACACAGGCTGTAGGAGGCTACACACACAGGCTGTAGGAAAGTCCACACACACACACACACACAGGATGTAGGAGGCTACACACACACGCTGTAGGAGACTCCACACACACACACACACACACACACACACACACACACGCAGGCTGTAGGAGGCTACACACACACACCTTGTGCAATGGAGAGCACCTCTGTCTGCGGCCGGCCAGAGGTTCATCACGGGGGAACTTGAGGCTGTAATTCTTGGCCAGACCTTCGTGGGAGCGAGCCAGTACCCAGGCCTTGTTGGTGGTGAGGGGCGGGTGGAACCTGCGTATGTCCAGACCGAACAAGTCGAGTTCCGGCCGCCCCTGCACCACCCACTTGGCTATCTGGTCGCCACAGCCGCCGCTCAACTGCATTCCGTGGCTGTTGAAGGCGCAACAGTGATAGAAGCCCTGGATGTTAGGGTCTTCGCCTGCAGCAGTGACGAAGAAGAAAATATAATCAACAGATGGCAGCACGCGTCCCTACATCAACAGTGAAGCTTCAGTTGATATATTCAACAAACGTAAATACCACAAGGGGCATTAATGTCACCCGGAGTATCTCTTACTCAGGGGAACCTAGAGATAAAACAAGACATGGCGACGACACAGAGAGACACAGAGAGACCTTGGAATTTATCTATAGCCTTGGATAGAAACCAACACGGAGCGAGCATGCATTGAGATAGAGTGGACCTGGGAATATCTATCCACTGATAGAAGCCATCTTACGATAATATACTATCTCGGTGACCTTCGCTAAGGAGAGGAGAAGGAGGAGGAGGTGGTATTTATGTCGGGAAATTCATACGGGAGAGTTATCGATCACAATAAGCCTCTCCATATCACGTACTGAGCATACACGTGAATAGTATTGTGTATGGGACAGATATATTTCACCTGTATATACAGTATTGTGTACCACACACTGTCATCTATACAAGCCATAAACTAATTTCAATTTCCTGACCCAAGTCATTCTCAAGGCAATGTTATCCAAGATAGATGAATACGTATCATTGTAAATGACTTTGCTTATAAACCACATGATCATGCACACCTCATGACTATACCTGTCCACCTCATGACTATACCTGTACACCACATGACCATGCCTGTACTCCATACGAATATACTTCAAAAATGGTTCTGGTTAGAAGTTACTGTAATACAAAGTTTCGTGTAAACATTGTTTATGAATTTACTTATGTTACAAATAAGTCACACAAATGAATTGGATTAACGACAAACTTTGGTTTAAAAGAATCTAATACTATCAGAAGTATTGAGCAATTGTTTGCTACACAAAACATAAAACTCTTACTACGATGGATATTGTGGATTGATGTACGTTAGGTTGGCCACCCTCTGCTTAACAGGGAACTTTGGACCCCAACAACGGCTCTTTCCGTCCTTCGTGGCAGCCAGGGCCAAGCACTAGCGAAATAAACACGGCAACAACGCCTCGCCT
>JAUUDZ010012560.1:0-11532 GCA_032361705.1 Panulirus versicolor | reverse complement strand
ACTCTATCATCAAACACATTCAACAAACCTTCAAAATACTCATTCCATCTCCTTCTCACATCACCACTACTTGTTATTACCTCCCCATTAGCCCCCTTCACCGATGCATCCTTTGAAAAGGGCAAAATGCCAAGGGAGTAAGAAAAGAAAACAGAAAGAGATGTTGAACTACATACCAGTCTCCCTGATACGTGTAGTCTGTAAGTTGCTGGAAAAGATAACCAAAAAGCAAATAGATGACTTCCTTTATCTAAAACACAGTTTCAGGGAAAGGAGGTCATGCATAAACAAACTCTTAGATTCCTATGAAACAGTAAGCTTGGCTTTACCAAAAGAGAAGAGTAAATGGATAGTTTGTATCTGGACTGCCAAAGAGTATTTGACACTGTACTGCATGGGAGACTTATTAAGGAGCTGAACTGAATCACCAGGCAGGAGTAAAGTGGAAACTCCCTTAATGGATAGGATAAAAGATTACCACAGTGGAAGGGAAAAAAGGATGCATGTAAGAGGAGACTTCTCCAAATGGGTTAAGGTCACCAGGTGAGTGTTGCTGGATTTTGAACTGGAACTGTTATTCTTGATAGTGTAAATGACATGTCAAGAGATATGGACTCCTACCTGAAAGTATTTACAAATGCCAAACAGGTCATGAAGGAAGTAAAAAGTGAGGAAAATTGCATTAACTGACATGGGGACCTAGATAAGACAACAAAGTTAGTGTGATACATGTCTGATGAAATTCAACCTAACAAAAGTAAAGTAATAAGTATGGATCACAGTGAAAAAAAAAAGTCTTGATATGTATATTAGGCCACCAGGAAATAAGTTACACAAATGTGTGCTTGAGTTCCACCTTGGGAGAAAAGTTAAAGAGGCTAGCAATGTTCCATGAAAACCTTGTACAAAGAGAAATTGCCTACGGTGAACCAATAAATGTACAGAGAAAAATGGGATGAGAGCAGCAGCTTCATGGCCAGCATTGGTGGATTATTTCACCTTCATGTTGTGTAACTTCTTACATCGAATAAACTTATCTCGCCATCTTTTATTTGCTTAAAATGGCTTTGGCTCAGAAATACTGTCTTCTCTACATAAATGTTCATTATTCTTCAGAGCTTTAAACTTTAGCTGAATGACAATAATGCTGCTTTTCTTCATCTCATGCTCTGAATAACAAGAGCATTTTCTCCATATTCACCAAAAAAGGATTTCTAAACTTTGTGGTTACCATGGCAGACGGTGGAGTAAAGTGGATGACAGCATTTCAAATTTACCCTGAATTTTTCTTCATCTTGCAGATTGTATATTCACCCAGGTTGTCAGCACGCACAAATGTTGACACTTTCTCATTAGAATCAGCATGTCTTAAGATTTCTAACTTCATTTCTAAGGTCAGAGAGATTCTCTTCTATTCAAGTGCTGGTTCTGGGGAAGGAGATGCAACTGACTGTTTGATGCAATAACAACAAACACAAACACAGCTGGTTACAGGAAAATCACATTAGCAGGCATACCTAAATCTTACAAGGAGCACAGATCAGTGCACAACAGTGGAAACTGGGAGGCTTTGGTACGCTTTCTACCACACAGACACTCCCTCACCAGTTGTGGCGCTTAGTGAGATTTTTTTTGCTTCGTTTCTAAGTCAGAGACGTTCTCTTCCATTTAACTACTTGTTCTGAGGCAGATGTTGCTGGATACTTGGATGCCACATTAATAAAAACATAGCCGGCTACAGGCAAATAACCTTAGCATGTATACCTAGATAATACAAGTAGTATAGATCCACTCTGGTGCACTTTCTACTACGGTGATGCTCCCTCACTAGGATCAGTGCTTTGTAAGATTTCTAGCTTCGTTTCTATGGTCAGAGAGGTTCTCTTGCACTCAACTGCTTGTTCTGGGGTAGAAGATGATGCTGGATGTCTGGATGCCATATCAAAAAACACAAACACAGAGGGCTGCTGGAAAATCACATTAAAAGGCATAACCAAATACCAAAGATCTGCACACAATGGTGATAACCATAACTGCAAGACTGACTCAATGGTGGAAATGTGGCACAGTCTGCCCAGGAGCCACACTTTCTCCACTTGCCAACCCTCATTTAAGCTTTGGTGCACTTTCTACCATGTTGATGCTCCTTCACCATTGTAAAATTTTTTACTTCATTTCTAGGGTCAAAGAGGTTCTCTTCTGATTAATTGCTGGTTCTGGGGTAGTAGATGTTGCTAGATGTTTGTATGCCAAATTAACAAACACAAACACAGCAGGTATACCCAGACTGCACAAGTAGAAAAGATCCACGCACAGCAGTGATATATGCGAGACTGACCTGGAGGAAACTTGTGTGCTCCACCAAAAAACCACATGTACTCCTCTCACCAACTTTTAATGAAGCTTGCCACACATTCTACCAAGCTGATGTTTCCTCACTTGCATCAGTGCTTTGTAAGATTTCTAACTTCATTTCTAAGGTCAGAGAGGTTCTCTTCCATTTGACTGCTGGGATATAAGATATTAATGGACATCTATATGCCATATTATAATACATAAGCACAACATGTTGCAGGAAAATAGTCTAGAGGTGGGCAGCATAGATGCTACAAAGAATTAGAGGGTTGAATCATGGGGAAAGGCTAGAGCTCTTAAATTTCCCCAAGTGGAAGAAAGAAGAGTAAGGGTCCACCTGATCAAAACTTCTGAGTTTTTAAACCAAAATGATGTAGACAGTAGACAGATGTAAGGATAGAACAATCTAAAGACAAGAAACCAAGCAAGAAACATGTTAAGGAACTACTTTCAACATAAAAGAATGGCAGATGATTGAGACGAAATGGGTAGATAGTACGGCAGTAGATATGTATCATAGTAGAGACAGTTCAAGAGATGGGGCCCTGTGGGAGTAAAACTCCCTCCCCATGCACTACAAATAGGTAATTACAATTAGACAATACAGACTTTTCCTTTGTTTCCTCTGCCTGCTTCATATAATCCTGAATGACATGCTTCAGGGACTTTAGCAGCTTCAAGGCTAAAGTCAGCGGCAGGGAAAGGAGTCCATCCTTTCCATGCTGCTGAATGTAGTAAAGCCTTGAAGCTGGAAAAGTTCCTGAAGAATGCAGCCCCAGAGTATATGAAGCAGCCAGAGGAAACCAAGGAAAGATCTGTGGGGCTGGTTTTAAAACCTAATTGTAGTGTATGGAGCGGGAGTTTTTTATACTAAAAAATATCCTGAACCATATACACCTGCAATTTTTGTTTTTTTCAGAAGTTAGTAGATTTGCTTGAAAACCTCTGTATATGGACTTTTTTTCACATGATACGAATATGGGGTTGAAATATTGTTTGGGAATCATTAAAGCATGTAAAGGATTATTACAATGTAAGAAAATTGTGCCATTTATTTGTTTCATAATAATCAGTTGGGTACGGGAAGCATAATGAGATATTTTCCATGCCTACATCAAGTATAGAAGCATTTCCTCATGTTATAGTACAGTTTTAAAATAAAAAGGTTTTTGGGGCTAAAAAATTCTCCGCAATTTTTATTATTTTATGAGGGTAACAGATTTGCTTGAAAATCTTAGTATTTGGACTACTTTTCATGCTTAATCTGGGGTTGAAATATTGTTTAGGGGGTCATTAAGGGGCATGATTAATGAATACTCTTTATATAGGTCGTGTCATTATTTGTTTCATATTTATCAAGTATGTGTTGGCTAAGGGAAGCATTATGGGATATTTTCAATGTTTATTTCGGCTATAGAAGTGTTTCATCGTGTTATATTACAGTTTTAAAAGGAAATGTTTTTGGTATTTTTCAAAGGGAAACATATTTGCATGAGAACTTCAATATAAGGGCTATTTTTTCATGTGAATGATGATTACATTTGAAGAAGATTGTCATATATTCGGTTCATATTAATCAGGTATTTGCAGTCAAGAGAAGCATAACTAGTTATTTTCCATGCTTATATCAAGTATAAAAGAATTTCATCATGTTTTATTACAATTCTGAAAGAAAAGATTTGCTTGAAAACTTCAGTGTAAGGGCTATTTTTCATGTTGAATATGAATCTGGGGTTGAAATTTTGTTTGGGGGTCATTAAGTCCCCTTGATTAGGGGTCATAAAGGGATTCAGGGAACTATTCAAAGATTTATGTGATTATTTTTTTGTATTTGTCGGGAATCTGTTTGTTTGGGGAAGCACAATAGGGTATTAACCATGATTATTTCAAGGATGAAAATGTTTCATTAAGATATATTTCAGTTTTATATAAATAAAAAATTTGGGCTAAATTCAATCCCTGAACCATTATATTTCATAAAAGGTGATAATAATGTTGGAATTATAGGTAGTAACACTTTCATCACAAAAAATAGTTCATTCTAGATGTTTTCATGCTTGAATATATGTTAGGATCTCAAGACGAGAAATGATTCTGCACATGATCCACACCATTTTGGTTGGAAAAAGTTAATTATTTGAAATATAATTAATATGATTTTCATAAAGGTACTGGATTCTGCATTATGTAAAATTTTCCTTTGTATTTAGGTAAATCCGTCAGAGTGCATCATGGTTGGAGACAAAATTGAAACAGACATCAAAGGTGGAATGAATGCTGGTGTTGGAGCCACCGTTTGGGTCAATGCTAGGAACAAATCTGCTCCAGATGATATCCAGCCAGATTTCACGATTGTTAATGTGACCAAACTTCCAGACATTCTCCCTACTATAACAGCTGCCTCTCAGAATGAAGAAAGTTGATGTATGATACATATTAAGTACAAATTACAGGGAAAATTAACTGTAAATTCATTATTTTAAGATTTGTTTCTCACCTTCAAGCATCTGAGAGAGCATTATCTTGGTGGGGAGTTAAAACACAGTTGGATCCACCAAAGTGATTTCATCATGATTCACCCTCTTAGATCATACAGCTTGAGGCTGACAGATGCCTGTTAAGAAAGACTTAACGACCATACGGTAACCTGCTCAGACCCATGATGCTGCAAGGCTGACTGAGCCACATCCATTCCACATCCATTCTCTTTACTAGCTCATCCTGGTACTGCCTGAATCATCTGATGTCATCATCATTTTTGGCCTTCAGATTGAAGGCTGGTGTTTCACAGTAGCCTTTGTACATAGTATTTGACGCTGCTCTCTATCTTTCATGTAGATTGAGACACTTTTTTTTTAGGGAGAAATGTAGCCTCTTCATCTCAACCCAAATGGGACTTGACAAGGTCTTGGATCTTTTGTTTTATTCGTATGAGCAGTTGGCTTTGATATAACCCTCATGAAAATGCTATGTGCATCAGATGTACAGTTTCCCCAAGTAGTGATGCCACGGAATTCAGTGAATTTCGTTCAGTAGCAACATTCGGCATCTTGCCCAACTAGACGTATTTTCCTTGTATTTCCTCAAGTGAAGGACACTGAAATGAAATAATCCTAAGTATATTTTGTTGTTTGGGTTAATGATATAGCCTCAATCACCAGTCAAAATAGTTAGCATTTTAAAGACTGAAATATTGGAAAACGGAGAGAGAGAGAGAGAGAGAGCCTCGCGGTATGCTAGTTTTGATTATCATTGATGGTTACACGTTATGAATAACCCTTCTCTAACATATGTCCTGGAAATGGGACTTTTGGGTTTATGAATAACAAGGAAAACTTATTACGACACGCCATTTACATAAGGGAAAACTTTAGATATGCGAAAATCTTGTGGCACGTGCCAAACCAACTCGGTAAAGTCATATGCGAGGCTACACTAAGTATTAGTTGTGCCTTATTTTTTTGTTTTATTGTCCCCAATGCTTGGCGTAAGTGTAATAATAATAATAATAATAATAATAATAATAATACAAAGAATTATTTCCAGAGAGAGGAAAAAAGTCCAAGGGTGGGTGACACGCGTTTAAGGCAGGTGGAACAAAGGGTGGCTGGTTTGGAGGGGGAGCTGGGTGGAATACTGACAAAATTAATGTTTTACAGGTAAGTGTCTACATTGGTTGCAAACAAATAGGCATTTAACAGTTTTGAAGGTTGCTGTGGGAGCGGGTACGGAGTGGGGAAGTGTCCCCAGCTAGTAGGTATTGCCATATTTGAAAAGTTAGTCATTTATGCACGTCATGACGCTGCATAACAGGAACAATAGACATTTATGAATAGCAAAGACGTTGCTTAGTAATTTAGGATACTATAAACCAATGTTTTTTTTTTCATTTAGCAATTGCAGGTGATCAACTTACATTAATCGTGGCACAAGTGACCTCTCCCCAATGCCTCCGTCCCACTCCCTTACTCCTTCATACCCACTAAACTCAAACTCGGTCACACCAAATTTATAAGCTGTCTATGATTATTTTCTTTCCATGATAACATAAGATTTTGCTCGTGTTTTTGGAAGCATCTAAAATGAACGGGACACTGTACATTTGGGGTTATAAAAGTTTAGGCATTGTGGCATGAGAAGCGGCAGCATCTTGCTAGCTCATCTTCTCGATTCGCCGAAGGAAGTAAGTTATTTAAGTCTTATTGATGGACAGCTAGACGTATTCATGTGTATAAATCGAATAAAACTTAGAATATGGATTTAAGAATTGCTTTTCCATAAGAGGAGCTCTGCAAAGACAAAGAAGACCTGGTGACGCGAGAGGATGAGGTAGTTGCCAAAATATATTTTGCAGAATATGACATCATTACTTGGGTCAACTGTACGTCCTGTGTGTGTGTGTGTGTGTGTGAATTGAGCTGGTGACAGGTTACATGATAGGAGTTGTGGTAGGTGGAACATAGCAGATTGACGTGAACTATTATACAGTTTGCCACAAATAAGTCATAATGTTCGTGCAGATAGGTATGGTATGTTTTCTATACATGATAACGATTAGACATGTAACAATCCTTGGACAGTATTTCATGGTGTTCCTAAGGGCCTGCCGTTGTACAGCAGCTGTCTATCACAACGTAATGATTAAGTTAGATGACCCTTTATTAGCAAGTATGCTTCGATGTCCTTTCTTCGTTATTTGTGATGAGGGACAAGGGAAGGGGTCCTTGGTGGGGAAAGGGGGGAGGACAGGAACTGATGGAGGTATAGAATATATCTTATGGGGCTGCGGGATTTTGTCCATGGCGTTTTGTATGTATTCAGATGCAAATGGTGGCTTGCACAAATATTATTAGGGTAAGCCATGATGATTTATTAACTGATTCGAGGCAATTACGGAAGTATGAAGACCGCGACAATGTCACTGGCTAGAGATAATAGGATCAACATGTTAGGAACTTCAGAGGGTTTGTAAGGGAAACAAAGAGGAGTAGTAGAGGTCACAAGACGTTACCATTTGCTCATAAATATTGTACGTTCCTCTTTGACACAGTTATTTTTTTATATTTAAGTATATGATATACACTTGCTAATGGTGTCATCTAACATAATTATTACGTGATGAATGACAGCTGGTGTGCGTCAACAGCAGAGCTTGGTAACACGAAATATTGTATTCATTAACATTCATGGGTATTATTTGTTGTTGTTGTTGTTGTTATACTAAACATACTACCACATTTATCTGCAAGAAAAAACTGACTTTTATACATGGCCCTCGATTTAACATATCCTGCTGTTCAACTCACCCTTACTACCCCCTCCCATACTCTGCCGTGTGTCGTGACGTCACGATTATCTCCATCTTGGTCAACTGCTCATCTTGTTTTGCTGATGTCTGTTGAGGTTTAGTGGATTACCCTTGTGGCTTTGGATTTTCCCACTTTCAGGAGAGGATAGTGTGGATTTTGAGGCAAGTCATGAAGGATAATCTTTGTGTTTAAGTAATTAATGTGGATGTGTGTGATCTTGGTACTCGCATGGCTGCCTACATGGCTGATGAATAGGTGTATGAAGGATAGAAGACATTTATTGACAACAGACCACTCCCTTATCTTTCCATTTCAAAAGAACTAGTATTCACTTCAAGATAATTACAGACTAAGGCAGTAAATGTTACCTTCATACACCTCGTTATGTCACTTACCCCATAGGTCTGGGTAGGGTTGCAGGGTTGGTACATGCCTGTGAACATTGCTCGTGTGTGCCAACTTGTGGAGGGTGTATCTGTATTTTAATCCCTCACTTACCTAGTCCTCTCTCAGATGCTTAATGGGTTCTTCCTTCAGTAGATAAATGTTTTTTCATTATTATTATTCTCACCCAAAACCTGCATTATTTACTGCTGAAGTGTTGATGTTAAAGAGAATGAATTGATAGACTTATCTGAAGGCAATAACATTAGTAGCATAAGATTTGTAAAGTAACCTTAAGCCCAGTTAAGAATTTTATCAAAGAATTATAATGTGTTCACTCCATGGAGTAATTGTAATTTTTTTTTTTTGCATTGGCAAATCACTTCGATATTTGGTAAGCAGTTATGAATTAAGATGACTATTCATATTTTGATTTTATACAAAATGCATTATTGCATTTTGGAGATAGTTTTAGTTAAAAGAGTATAGCATAGTGTTTATGGTAATTTCTTGCCTTTTGAGCTCACCATATGGCATGATTTTATAGACATTAATGGTTTTATTAGGCATATTTTGCTGGCCCTGAGGGTTTTTAGTATTAGTATTATTATTAGTATTGATTTGCTGAGTTACTCTAGATTATCTCCTAGCCTCAAAGTGATTCAAAGATGCTAATGTGGTGAACCTTGACCTGGACACATTTAGACAGTTCTTGGAATCAACTTTGGCCCTCTGATGCTAACATTAGAACCTCAGTTACCGTATGCAGACGTATGGGCATGGAATGGCAAGGTTCCTTAAGTTTTTTAACTCCATGTTTTGGGCCCATAGGCTCTTGATCTGAATGACGCAAGATTTTGATGACAAGTTGCAGGAAGCAACTGCATGATATGTTTTGAGTTCCTGGTGTGCCAAGAATTTTCTTGTGTACTCATATTTGCTCGCTTCTTGGTAAGTATTTCGGCTTTCTCCTCCCTAGAAAAGTAAGAGCCAACCGTCTTGAAACACAGAGGAAAGAAATACTGTGCTCAGAAGCAAAATTCCCAAAATAAAGTCGTAGCCAGGAAGTGTGATGAAAGAACAGCTTTCCCTCATGTTAGCCTGAGGTACTTGATGCTCACACCATTAGACATGGTAGTTTCAGTGACTAGATGTATGATTTCACCCTGAGAGCATATGCTTTTACTCTCAATAAACCTTAGTTGTGTACTGCTTTTGAAAATGTATGGGGGCGGACAGTGTTTTTTGCGGACACTTACAAGAGAATCAAAGATTCTTTAGTCAAAACTCCTCTCTGCCCTGGAATCGAAAGATTTTTTCTAAACTTGTGTATAAACCTGTTGAGCATTCTCTTGTACAAGCTATGAGGAGGACAAGTACTTGGTGGTCCCCCAGCAGGAAGAGAGCAATAAGCTTTGCAAAGATTGTATATGCTTTAGTTAAAGATACTTAAAAAAATGAATAACACTTTTCATAGCTGTTGCTGTTCATACCATATTGTGAATGTTGAACACATGAGACAGTCTTCCCCAGAGATTAGAATTATGAATTGCAATTTAGCTTGGGCTGAGAGAACATAATCTAGTTGAGGAACTCTAGTAGTATTTGGCTAGTTTCATTGTGATCATGAACATTCAGCCATGATATTACAGGTCTTGTGGAAATATTTGACATGAAATTGTTTTAGTTAGATTGAATTTCTGTTTTTAATAGGTTATTTTCGCTTAGCCAACAAAAAAAAGACAGCCTGTTTTGGTGTCTTTGTGATGAATTGTAAAGAGAATTTGACAATTTGTGCCTCTCCACAAAAATATGAAATTGTTTGTGTGGGATTCATACTTTGAATATATGAATATTCAAGTATGTCTCTGGAGGAGAGTGTTTTGTTGAGATGAATCTTCCATAGTTGATTATTCTTGTGTATTTGGTCTCGGAAAAGTTATCTGTCCATTTGCTGACTTCACTTTCCATCCACGTTGTTCTGTAACGGCCTTTGCATGCTACACACCTGCCTTAAAAACTGGAAAGAAAGAAACATTTATTACTATTTTGATGTACTGGATACACTTGTAAAGATATGATTTAAGAGTGGTAGCTGCAGTGCATACACTTACTGAAAATGTTTTGCTTTACCTGAGGTGAAGTTCAGGTAGATCTCGACCAGATATATTAAGAAAATATCCAAAATCTGATGACCCGTGCATGAAAGATTTCTGCCTCTGGTGCTCGAGTTCCTGAAGTTTGAATATTAGGTGAGAGTGCTTTGTACTTTTCTCTATGCTTTCTCCCTGTACTGTTATCTACCACTGATTTGCCAACCTTGGTTTTGGGTATACATACTTAGAACAGTAAATACCATTTTACCTACCATGGCATTAGGTTTTGGGTATTCATGGATTACCATAGCACAATAAAAAAATTCTGTGCATTACATTAGTGTCAAGTGGCTGAGTGCTGCTTGCAGCCCAGCCCAGCAGACTACCATTGCTAGGGAGAAGCTGAAGTAGTGTCACAACCAGGCAGGCACTAGTAGCCACATGCTCATCCAACAAGCTTGTAACTTTAATTGCAGCCGAAAGAAATTCCTTGTTTCTGTTCACACATACAAATTACCATGTGTGCTTTGTTGTTACTTTTTCTGCCCTAATTTGCCTTTCATTCTTGTTTTCACCTTCAGTAATACTAACTCTATCATCAGATTTTTCTGATAATGATTCAGTAAAAAACTGAATGAGTGATCTTTCCGTGCATTTATATCATAGTAGTTGAAAAACCACCTCATGCCACTTCACTGTTTCTACAGTATTAGTAAAGCTTGCTTACATTGCACTCCATTGCTAGAAGTCTGTGCATTGATATCTCCCTAGAATTTGATATCATAACTGCAAGATGTAGACAATATCCTTCAGAGATGAAGTAAGCTACATGACAGGTAGTTAGGAAGATTGTAGACAATACCACTAATTGGTGACATAAGGAACGAGAGTAGCAGTGCAGTCTTTCAGCATAGAGAGAGGGCTGGAACATTTTAGGTAAATTTGTGTGGTTTTGTAGTGGGAAAGATCAGAAATTCTTGATGAAATAGATTTTTAGGTAGTTAGATGCCAGACATATAACATATACCTGTTTTAAAACACTTCACTTCCTCCAACTTTTCTCTATTTAAACTCACAGCCTAGGTATTTTGTCTGTCAACCCTGCTAAACCTAATAATTTTTCTCTTATTTACATTTACTCTCAACTTCTTCCTTTCACACACTATTTCAGACTCAGTCACCAACTTCTGTAGTTTCTCACTCAAATCTGCCACCAGTGCTGTATCATCAGCAAACAATAACTGACTCACTTCCCAGGTCCTCACATCCCCACAGACTGAATCCTTGCCCCTCTCACCAGACTTTCACATTTACCTCCATTACATATTTCGTACTTGATCAACATTTCCTGCGTTAGCAAGGTATTGCCGTGAATGAAACAAGGCCAC
>JAUUDZ010012494.1:0-11534 GCA_032361705.1 Panulirus versicolor | reverse complement strand
TGAGCTTCGTTTCACTCAGAGCCAAAACATCCAGGTTCCTTTCCTCAAACATACTACCTATCTCTCCTTTTTTCTCACCTTGGTTACATCCACACACATTTAGAAACCCCAATCTGAGCCTTCGAGGAGGATGCGCGCTCCCCGCGTGACTCCTTCTTCTGTTTCCCCTTTTAGAAAGTTAAAATACAGGGAGGGGAGGGTTTCCAGCCCCCCACTTCCATCCACTTTAGTCGCCTTCTATGACACGTGAGGAATGCGTGGGAAGTATTCTTTCTCCCCATCCCTAGAGAATATATATGTCAAAATTATCCCAACCCACATGATTTCGAGTGAAACAGCCATGGCTTATTATACTTTGTAATCCACAACAGGGTAATTGCAGCTGCTCTCCTCTTACAAGTGCATTCATAGCTAATCAGCAACCATGAACAAGCTGATGTCATCAACTAATCACTTCCATCCACCCAGAGTTCACAATCTGCAGATTATGGACACCAAACTAACACAGAAAGGACAAAGAGGTTTTTCAAATAAAAAAGAAGGAAATGGCAAGGCAGGGAAAGGAAACAAGAAGAAAAAATGTCAAAGGGCACTGCCTTTGGAAACAAACATTTTTTCAATCATAAGAACTTATATTTCTCTCCTCTCCACTTTGTCCTGCAAGTATGAAAGCATACATACACAAAGGAGATGGATTTAAAGAAAAAACATTCAGACAAAACTAATCCCAAGAGCAAAAATAAATATCATCATTTGTGAATTAAAGGCATTTTGGAATCCCTCTCTCTTGGAGAAATTCCCAGAGCCAAAAGAATTTAAACTCCATATTTCTTGCATGTTGCCAAAGGTGATGAAGAGGGGTGGGAGCAAGAGACTGAATACCCTCCCTCCAATCTTCCAATTCTATAAAAGACTGAACAGAAGAAGGAGCTAAGTGAGGAGTGCTCATCCTCCTCAGAAGTTCAGGTTGGAGTGTCTCAATGAGTGTGGATGTAACCAAAATGAGAAGGAGAGATAGGTAGTATGCTTGAGGAATGGAACCTGAATGTTCTAGCTCTGAGTGAAACAAAACTCAAGGATAAAGGAGAATAAAGGTTTGGGAATGTCTTAGGCCTAAAGTTTGAGGTTGGTTTGATGGCAAAAGCTATGGAATGGGTAACACTACTGCTAAACAAGAGTTGTAGGAATGTGTGAATAAACATAGGTAAGTGAGCTCCAAACTGATGTAGGTAAAAATGAAAGTGTGTAATGAGAAATGGGTCAATGTCAGTGCTTATGCACCTGTGTTTTGGAAGCAGATGAATGAATGCATCAGCAGTTTTGATCCAAGAAAGAATGCATTAGTGGTGGGTGATTTAAATGAGAAGGTGAGTAATGTGGCAAGTGAAGGTATAATGGTGGGACATGAAGTATCCACTGAGGTGAACAGAAATGGTGAACAGCATTTGGAATTGTGTGATGAAAAAGGACTGCTGAAAAGGATTACCTGGTTTAAAAAGAGACGCATACAGACATAAGTATACATGATTGAGTAGGAAAGATGGTAAGAGGGCATTACTGCATTATATACTATTTGATAGGCATGCAAAAGAGAGAATCTTAGATGTTAATGTGTTGAGGAGAGCAGCTGCTGGAGGCAAGGGTGAACATTTATAGAGTTTCCACAAATGAGGAAACAATATAAGTGAAGAAGAAGGTGGTGAAAGTAAGTGAGCTTGGAAGAGAGTAGTTTGTGAAAAAATACCAGGAGAGATTTGGTGCACAATGTCAAAAGGTAAGGGTCAACAAAGCAAGGAAAGTGGGTGAAGAATGGAAGATATTTTAGGAAGCATTGTTTAGCATAGGCAGGAGAAATATCAGGCATGCAGATAAGAAGTGGGCAGGTAAGAAGGGGTAGTGATTGGTGGAATGACGAAGTGAAGTTGCTGGAGAAAGAAAATGAGATATGTATGGGCAGTATTTATTGGGAAGGAGCATAAAAAATTGGGATGTAAAAGAGAGTGGCAAGAGGTCAAGAGGATGGTGCAGGGGTTGAAACAGTGGACAAGTATGGGTTGGGATGAGAGAGTATCAGTAAACTTAGGAGAAGATATTGTGGAAGGAAGTTAAAAGTCTGTGAAAAAAGAGAGAACAAATGGGAACATAGTGATGTGGACAAACAAGTGGTAACAGACACTGATGAGGTGTTTAGATTAGGAAAGCAAATGGAATCCTTGTTTAGACAAGGAGGGCACTCGAATCCTTGTTTAGACAAAAACAGAATGGACTCCATGTTTAGAGAAAGAGAGCAATGGACTCCATACTTAGACAAGCTGAGTAATTGACTTGTTTGGGCAGGGAATGCAATCAACTCCATGTTTAAACAAGGAGAGCAATGGACTCTTGTGTTCAGACAAGGAAAGGAATGAAATCCATCTTTGGATAAAGAGAGCAAAGGACTTTGTATTTACACATGGAGAACAATGGACTTTATGTTCAGAAAAGGAGAGCAGCAAACTCTGTGCTTAGACAAGGAGAGCAATAGGCTTCATGTTTAGACAAGGAGAGCGAAGGAGACTGTTTATATATGGAGAGCTAAAGAGACTGTATTCAGACAGCAATGGATTCCATGTTTGGACAAGGAGAGCAATGGACTCCCTGTTTAGACAGAAAGAACAATGGACTCTTTGTGTAGAAAATAAGAGCAATCTGCTCTATGTTCAGATAAGGGGGAAAATGGATTCCATAGTTGTACAAAGATAGTAATGGGCTCCATATTTAGAAAAGAGAGCATTAGACTCCATGTTTAGATAAGGAGACCAAAGGACTTCATGTTTAGAAAAGGGATGCACAGGATTCCATGTTTAGAAAAGGGAAGGAATGGAATACGTATTAGGTCAAGGAAAGTAATGGACTCCATGTTTAGACAAGGAGAGCAATGGACACTAGATTAAGAAAAGGAGAGCAATGGGCTCCATCTAAAGACTATGTGAGCAATGGACTCTGTCTACTGATTAAGAAAGCAATGAATACCATGTTTAGAACATGAGCAATAGACTCCGTATTTAGACAAGGAAGGAAATGGACTTCATGTAAAGACAAGTTGAGGTATGGGCTCTATGTTTAAACAAGCAATGGAATAATGGACTCCATATTTAGAAAAGGAGACCAATGGACTCTGTGTTTAGACATGGAAAGCAATGGACTCCATGTATGGACAAGGAGAGCAACAGATTCCATGCTTAGATAACAAGAGGAAAGGACTGTGTTTCAACAAGGAGACTGATAGACTCCATGTTTAGACAAGGAGACCAATGGACTCAGTCTTTAGATATGGAGAGCAAATGACTCTGTGCTTAGATAAGCAGAGGAAAGGACTTCATCTTTAGAAAATGACAACAATGGAATCCCTGTTTGGACAAGGAAAGCAATCAACTCCGTGTTTTGACAGAGAACAATGAACCCTAAGTATAGACAAGGAGAGCAAAGGAGTCTGTGTTTAGACAAGGATAGTAATGGACTAGATGCTTAGACAAAGAAAGCAATGGATTCTGTGTGTAGAAAATAAGAGCAATTCACTCTAAACAAGAAGATAAATGGACCCTGGGCTCAATGAAGATCAAAGGACTCCATATTTGTACAAAGAAAACAAGGAATTCCGTGTTTAGAAAAGGAGAGCAATAAGCTTGATGTTCAGCTAAGGGGACCAATGGACTTCATGTTTACAAAATGAGAGCAACAGATTTCATGGTTAGAAATGGTATGGAAAGGACTCTGTGTTTAGTTAGGGAAAGTAATGGACTCCATGTTTAGATAAGGGGAGTAATGGATTCCATGTTTAGAATATAAGACCAATAGACTCCATGTTTAGACAAAGATAGCAATGAACTTAATGTAAAGAAGAGCAATGGACTCTGTTTTTACACAAGATGAATGGACTCTGTGATTAAACAAGGAAGGCAATGGACTCTGTCTAGACAGGAAGAGCAATGGACTCTGTCTAGACAGGGAGAGCAATGGACTCTGCATTTAGACAAGGTGAGCAATGGACTCCATGTATGAACAAGGGGAGTAAATAGACTCCCTGTTTAGAAAACAAGAGCAAAGGACTCTGTGTTTCAACTAGGAGACTAAAAGACTCCATGTTTTGACAAGGAGATCAATGGACTCAGTCTTTTGATAAGGTGAGCAAGGAAATAAATCCATGTTCAGAAAAGAGGAGGAAAGGACCCTATGTTTAGACAATGACAGCAATGGACTGTCTGTTTATACAAAGAGAGCAATGTACTCTGTTTAGAAAATAGGAGCAATTGACTCCAAGGTCAGATATGGATGAAAGAGACTCTGGGCTCAGACAAGGAGAGCAATGGACTCCATGTTTAAAAAAGGGATGGAATGAACTCTGTGTTTGGTCAATGAAAGTAATGGACTCTATGTTTTGACAAGGAGAGCAATGGAGTCCATGTTTAGACAAGGAGAGCAATGGGCTTCAGCTGAAGACTAGGTGAGCAATGGGCTCAATGTATTGATAAAGAATTCCATGTTTAGAATATGAAGCAACAGACTCCAGGTTTAGAAAAGGAGAGAGATGGACTTTGTGTAAAGACAGGAAGAGCGATGGACTCCATTTTTACACAGGATAAGGAATGTACTCTGATTAAACAAGGAAAGCAATGGACTTCTGTATTTAGACAGAGAGAGCAATGGACTCTGTTTAGAAATAGGCAAGCAATGGCCTCCGTGTATAAACAAGGAGCAATAAACTTCAAGTTTAGATAACAAGAGCAACAGACTCCTTGCTTAGACAACAAGGGGAGCAATAGATTCCATGTTTAGACAACAATAGGAGAGAACTCTACGTCTTGACAAGGAGACTAATAAACTCTATGTTTAGACAAGGAGACCAATAGACTCGGTCTTCAGATAAGGAGAGCAAATGACTCCGAGTTTTGACAAGAAGAGGAAAGGACTCAGTGTTTAAACAATAACACCAATAGATCCCCTGTTTCGACAGGAAGAGCAATGGACTCGTGTTCAGAAAAGGAGAGCAATGGACTCTGTACTTAGACAGGCAAAACAAAGCACTCTGAGTTTGGAGACGGAGAGCAATGCACTCCATACTTAAACAAGGAAAGCAACTGACTCTGTGTTTACAAAAAGGAATAGAACTGACTCCTTGTTCAGACATGGAAAGTATTGGACTCCATATTTAAACAAGGAAAGCAACAGACTCTTTGTACAAACAATGAGAGCAAAGGACTCCATGTTTAGACAAGGAGAGCAGTGGGCTCCATTTTTAGATGAGGAGAGTAATGAACTCCGTGTAATGACTAGGAAAGTGATAGACTATGTATAAAGACTAGGAGAGCACTGGACTCTAAGTTTAGACAAAGAGATCAAGGGATTTTATGAAAGCAATGGACTCTGTGTTTCAACAAGAAGAGTCAAGGACTCTATGTAAAAACAAGAAGAGCAGTGGACTCCGAGTAAAAACATTGAGAGTAATGGATTATAAGATTACACAAGATAAGGAATGTACTCCATGTTTACATCAGGAGAGCACTGAACTCAGTGTTTAGACAAGGCAAGCAAAGGGCTTTGTGTTTAAACAAGGAAAGCAAAGGACTATGTGTATGAACAAGGGAAGCAATGGACCTCCTGTTTAGATAAGGAGGCCAATGACTCCATGTCTTGACAAGGAAAGCAATAGAATCCATGTTTAAATAAGATAGCAAATGGACTCGGTGTCTTTACGAGGAGAGCAATGGTCTCTGTGATTAGACAAGGTGACCAATGGACTCATTGCTTGGACAAAAAGAGAAATGGATTCCATGTTTAGAAAATGAAAGCAATGGACTCCCTGTATAGACATGAAAAGCAATGAACTCCATGTCTTGAGAAAAAGAGGAATGGACTCCATGTTTGGACAAGGAAAGGAATGGATTCCATGCAAAGAAAAGGAGAGCAATGGACTCCCTGTTTAGACAAGGAGACCAATAGACTTTGTGTTTAGAGAAGGAGAGTTGTGAACTCTGTGTCTAGACAAGGAGAGTAATAGACTCCATGTTTACTTTGTGTTTACATAAGGAGAGTAATGAACCTTGTGTCTAGACAAGGAGAGTAACTGACTCCATGTTTCGACATGGAGAGTAATGGATTCTGTTTTAAGATGAGTAATGCACTCAATATGGATTCTGCTTTAAGATAAGGAGAGTAAAGGACTCCATGTTTAGAAAGGGGAAGCAATGGATTACATGTAAAGACTACGAAAGCAATCGACACCAAGTTTACAAAAGATGAGGACTCCTTGCTTACAAAAAGGAGAGAAAAAGACACTGTATGTAGGCAAGGAGGGTAATGGTCTCTATGCACGGACAAGAGGAGCAATGGACTATGGGAGTAGACAAGGTGAACAACAGACTCCTGATTAGACAAGGAGAGCAATTAACTCTATGTTTAAACAAGGAGAGCAATGGACTCCATTCTTTTTTACAAGAGTAATAAACTCCATATTTAGACAATGAGAGCCCTATACTCCATGTAAATACTTGGAGAGCAATATACTCTGTGTTTAGACAAAGTGACCAATGGACCCCATGTAAAGACAAGGGAAGAAATGGAATACACATAAAAACAAGGAGAATAACAGACTCTATGTTTAAGCAAGATGAGGAATGGACTTTATGTTTAAACGAGAGCACTGGACTTCACTGGACTTCAGAAGGAGAGCAAAGGACTCTATGATTACACAAGGAGAGCAATGGGCTCCATGTTTGGACAAGGAAAGCAATGGATTCCCTGATTAAACAAAAACAGAAATGGTCTCCATGTTTGGACAGGGAGAGCAATGAACATCATGTTTCGACAAAGAGAGCAATAGATTCAACATTTGGAAAAGGAGAGAAATGCGTTCAGTATTCAAACAATGAGAGCTATGGACTCTATGTTTACACATGGAGAGGAATGGGTTTTGTTTAGAAAAGGTAGGCAATGGACTCCACATTTAGACAAGGAGAGTAATGGACTCTGTTTAAAGAAAGACAGAAATATACTCTGTGCTTACACAAGGAGAGAATGGATCACATGTTTGGATGAGGAGGGAAATAAACTCCATCTTTGGACAAGGAGAGCAATGGAGTCTGATTAGAAAAGGGAGCTTAGGATGCCATGTTTAAACAACTAGAGCTATGGACTTTGTGCTTAGACAGGGTAAGCAATGAACTCTGTTTGGACAAGGAGAGCAGTGGATACCATGCTTCAACAAGGAGAGCAATGGCCTCCATGTTTAGACAAGGAGAGCAATGGACAGCATGTTTAGGAAAAGAGACAAATGGCTTGCATGTTACACAATGAGAGAAATAGAGTACAGGTTTCGACAAAGAGATCAATGCATTCCATGAAAAGATAAAGAGAGCAGTGAACTCCATAAAAAACAAAGACAGCAATGAACTCTTGTGTTTACACAAGATGACGAATGGACTCCATGTTTAAACAAAGAAAGCAATGGACTCCAAGTTTACACGAGGAGAGGGAAAAGACTGTTTCAACAATGAAAGGAATGGATTCCATGTTTACATAAGAAAAAGGAAAGGACTCTCTGTTTGGTCTTGGAGGGCAATAGACTACATGTAGGGGCAAGGGAGGCAATGAAGTCCATTTTTACACAGGGAAAGACACTGATTTACAGTTTACAAAAGGAATGGAGTGCACTTCATGTATATACTAGGAGACAAATGGACTCTGTTTAGACAAGAAGAACAAGGAGACTAATGAACTCTGTTTAAAAGAAGAACAATGGACTTTGCTTTGTGGCAAGAAGAATAATGAACTCCATGTTTAGACAATGAGAGGAATGTACTCCATGTAAAGACCATGAGAGGACTCTGTGTAAAGACGAGGAGAACAATGGACCCTGTGTAAAAACAAGGAGAATAATGGACTACATGTTTACACAAAATGAGAATGGACTCTGTGTTTAAACAAGAAGAGCAATGGACTCCATGTTTAGACAAGGAGAGCAATGGAATCCGTTTTTGGAGAGGAGAGTAACTGATTCTGTGTTTACACAAGGAGAGCAAAGGGTTCCATGTGTAAAAAAAGAAAGCAACTGACTCTGTGTTTACAAAAGGAGAGCTATGGACTTCATGTTTAAACAAGGAGAGCAATGCACTTTGTGCTTAGACAAAGAGAGCAATGGACTCTGTGTATGGACAAGGAGAGCAATGAATACCATGTTTAGACAAGGAGAGCTATAGACTCCATGTTTTGGCAAGGAAAGCAATGGACTCCTTATCAATACAAGGAGAGTAATGGTCACTATGTTTACAGAAAAAAAGGTATGGATTCCCTGTAAAGACAATGAGAGAAATGAAGTATGGGTTTTGACAAGAACAGTAATGGGCTCCATGAAAATACAAAAGATTCCGTCTGCAGTTCGACAAGGAGAGCAACTAACTCCATGTTTAGAGAAGGACAGCAATGGACTGTTTGTTTTAAACAAGAAGAGTCATGAACTCCATGTTTAGACAATCAGAGAAATGCACTTCATGTGAAGACTTGGGGAGCAATGGACTCTGTGTTTAAAGAAGGAGAGCAATAGCCTTCATGTTTAGACATGGAGAGCAGTGAACTCTGTGTAAAGATTTAGAGAGCAATGGACTCGGTGTTTAAAGAAGAGCAGAGGTCTCTGCGTTTAGACAAGAAGAGCAATGGACTCCTTATAAAGAAATGGAGAGCCATAAACTCTGTGTTTTGACAAGGACAGCAATGGACTCCAAGTTTACACAAGGAGTGCAATGGCCTTCATATTTAGACATGAAAATCAATGGACTCTTTGTCTAGACAAGGAGAGCAATGGTCTCCGAGTATAAAAGAATATGATAAAAGAACACCATGACTGGACAAGAAGAGTAATGTACTCTGTGTTTGGACAAAGAGAGTATTGTTCTCCATATTTGGACAAAGATAGTAAAGTACTCCATGTTTATACAAAAACTGTAATGGAATCCATGTTAGAATAATGTACTCAACATTTTCATAAGGACAGCAATGGACTCCATGTTTGGAGAAAGAGAGCAATGTACTCTACGTTTAGAAAAGGAGAGCAATGGACTTCATGTTTAGACAAGGAGAGAAATGACCTCAGTGCTTATACAAGGAGAGCAAAGTATTCTGATTCTAGACATGGAAAAAAGTGGACTCAATGTTCATACAATGAAAGCAATGGACTGTGTTTAAAGCAAGGAAAGCAATGGATTCCTTGTAAAGATAAAGTAATGTACTCTGTGTTCAGACAAGGAGAGCAATGGACTCCATGTTTAGACAAAGAGACCAATAGACCGCATCTAGACAAGAAGAGAAACGGACTCCATGTTTATACAAAGAAAGCAATGTGCTCCATGTTTAGACTAAAAGAGGAACAGACTTAATGTTTTGAGAAGGAGAGCAATGGCTTCCATGCTAAGACAAGGAGAGCAATGGACTCCATGCTCAGACTAATAATGGACTATGTAATTAGACAAGGAAAGCGGGTAAAGACAACATGAGAATTTGGTGAAAGATGATCTGTGAAACTGCTGTAGATAATCTGAAAATTTGATGATGGTGAAGCAAGAATTCAAAACTATCTGAGAAGTTGGTCCAGACAATATGAGAAATTATTCATGATGATCCAAGAAGTTTGTTAATACAATGTGCCAAGTTTGTCATGACAATATGAAAAGTTGGTACAGGAGACTGAAGACGTTGGGCATAACAACCTAAAAAACTGGTGAAGACAATGTGAGAGTCTGTGTTGATGATCAAAGAATTAGAAAAAGAAGATCTGAGAAGTTGGTAAACACAATCTGTGGACAAAATGACAGGTGTGTCCTCACAATTTGAAAAGTAGGTACAGACCATCTGAGAAGTTGGTCAAACAATATGAGTTGACAGTCTGTCTTTACCAACTTTTCAGATCAAGGCTAAATTCTCAAGTCGTCATTCCTAAGTTACCAGATGTAAGTAGGTTTATCATGTCAATTTTTTCAGATTGTCTTTGCAATTTTTCAGAACGCCATGACACCTTCTTAGATAGTCTTTATTAATCTCTTAGGCCGTCAGAGAAAATTTTCTCAGATCATTTTTAACCACTTTTTCAGATCACCATGAAAAACTTCCACTTCATAAAAATCCAACTTCTCTGATTGTCTTTACCATCTTCTCACATCGTCATCCTGAACTTCTATGAGTGTCTTTACCATCTTTTCAGATACTTATGGGAAACCTTGGCACCTCATCATAACTAACTTCTCTGATCGTTTTTACAACCTTCTAAGGTTGCCAGGTCCAACTTCTCAGATTTTCTTTAATAACTTTTCCATACATCATGACAAACTTGGAACTACACACTAACCAACTTTGAAATCCATCTTCACCACCTTCTCAGGGAATCATCTCAAGCTTCTCAGATTGTCTTTACCAACTTTTCAAAATGGCATAATCAACTTAGCAATTCATCATAGCAAACTTCTCAAATTGCCTTTGCCAACTTTTAATATCATCACGGCCAACTTCTTATCTTCTTTACCAAGTTCTTATATTATCCTTACTATCTTTTCATATAATCACGACCAAAAAGGCACTTCATCATGAACAATGATGAAGTGTCTTTACCAACTTCCTAGCTCATCATAACCAACTTCTTAGATCATCTTTATCAGCTCCAAAGATTGTCATTCCAAACTTCCCAAGTCATTATGCTATACAAATTAGATCTAGGATACCAGCTTCTCAAGTTGTTTGACCAGCTTGTTAGAGAGTCTTTACCTACCTTTCAAATCATTAGAGCCAGCTTGGCACCCTATCATGATGGACCAATTTTACCAACTTTTCAGATCATCATAACTTCTTAGATCATTACCAACTTCTCAGATCATCAAACCAACTTCTCAGATCATCACGACCAACTCCTCAAATCATATGACTAACTTCTCAGATCATCTTTTACTTATAAATCAACATGACCAACTTAACACTTTATCATGACCTGCTTCAGAGATCGACTTTACCTAATTCTAAGATCACAACAAATTTCTCAGATAGTCTCTACTAACTTCTTAGGTCATCAAAACCAACTTCTCAGATCATCTTGACCAACTTCTTAGACTGTCATGCCCAACTTTTCAGATCATCTTTACAACTGTAACCTTTCAGATCATCATTGACAACTTGGAGTTTCATCACATTCAACTTTTCTGATCACCTTTAACAACTCCTCATAACGTCTTTTTGCTCTTACTACACCACCTTTATCAAATTCTCATATTAGTAAAGACTATCAGAAAAGCTGGTTTTGATGATCTCATTAATTGCTATGAATGGTCACGATGAAGTGCTACTCTGGTCATTGTGATCAAAAAAGATAGTAAGCATGATCTGATAAGTTGGTCTTGATGATATGAGAAGCTGGTAATGACAATCTTAGTTGATTACAACAAAATGCCAAGTTGGTCATGATGTTTTGAAAAGTTGGTCATGAGGTTTTGAAAAGTTGGTTAAAGACAATTTGAGAAGTC
>JAUUDZ010012483.1:0-11535 GCA_032361705.1 Panulirus versicolor | reverse complement strand
TGGACAGAACCTTGAGGGACACTGCTGTTGATGGAGAAAAGGAGGGAGGCTGATCCATCAACAACCACAGAGATAGACTGGCCAGAGAGGAAGGTAAATATGATGGAATAAAGTGAGGGAGGGAGCCCAAAAGAGGGGAGCTTAGAGACCACAGTGCCACACCCTGTCAAAATTAGGATTAGCAAGCTTGTATGTCTAAAGACTAAGTTTACAGCTTGACTGGTTTGCCTTTGGTGATGCCCAGATATATAAGGGGCAACCAGATCAGGCCATGAAGGTTAGTTCTTGAGAATGGTAGCCCCAATGGAAATTTCTGGTATTGCTAATTGGTGGAAACCAGATGATAGAGGGGTTTACATCACTAAGTCAAATGTCTCAAGCTCAAACTTCATTTGCTGGTGGACTATGTGTACTTGGTGAGATTAACCAATCTGTGGGAGACTGTTTTTCCTAGGGAGAGGTCAGGCTAGCTGCTTTATGGAATAATTACAGCATGTAATTAATGTTACCATCCAACAGTACATAGCTCTCTTTCCCTGTTTTTTCCTGGTGAAGACTTTGACAGTGATATGGTAAATGTTGCTGTAGGCTGGTCATCCATCTTTAGTAGAGAGTAGGGCAGCTGGGTGGAGGGGTCAGGTCAGTAGTGATGTTCCATTATCCTCACTAGACTAATATAGCATCACTGAAGTAGAGATGCTACAATGCCACCTCTCTTCCCCTGTTCCTGCCATGGAATTCTTTATCTGCATGGAGGACTGGGTGGCAGACAGAGCAACCAGCCCTTTTGCTTTAGTTAGACATCAACCTCTGGTGGAAGAGTAGGTGGCCAGGTGCATTTTCCTGGTGGTGGTGTTCTTTGTCTGCAGTCCTAATGGTGGTGGTTTGGTGTGTGTTCCTGATGGTGGCAGTGGTCTGGTGCAGGTGAGGGTGATTGAGGTTTAAGTCCATCATCACAGTGAGTGGTCCCTGGTCTGGCCGAGTGGGGTTTGTTGTACTAACATTCTCTTTCCTGCAGGACAAGGGTTTGCTGCATTGGCAGGTAAGGTTGGAAATAACCATCTAGAGGTAACAGTGGGGTCACTGGAACCTAAGGAAGAGAAAAATGGGAAGGGGATAAAGAATGGTTGGGAGATAGATGTGGGGTAAGGGTGTCGAGGAGTGAAGGTTTCAAGCAGTCAGTGAAAGTAGCCTCTGTCCTTCCTTAGTGTTCAATAGTGAAGCATTTGGGGGTTCAGTAAGTACTTTGAAAGGTCTTTCACATGGCTACAGAAGGGATTGGTGAACTGCTTCAACACAAAGACATGGCTCAAGAAGTCCTGAGGAACATTTATGGGGTAGGACAATGGAGCCAGATAGCAATGGAACCATCAGTTCTGCAGCTGAGAAGTCTACAACTTCCTTCATTATCGAACAAATACTAAGTACGCTTGAAGGTCAGGTTGCACCATGAGCATGGCCTTGAGTTTCAATTCAACTTTTCTGTCATACCATTGGAGGATAGAGGGTAAGCCATGGGGTGGTGACAAGTAACTACAGGAAGTCCTTCCTAAGGGTTGGCTCAAATTGTCTACCCTGGTCTATGAAAACAGTAGATGGTACCCCAAACTGAGAAACCTAACCTTGGTGGAAATGGTTGACAAAGGCAGGATGTAGCAATTATCACACAAAGGGGGAAGAGACCAAACAATGCCTATATGGATTACATCAAACTTACAGGAAGAGCACCTACCTACAAGTACCTACACCAAGATTCTGCCAGGGTGGCATGGCAAGCATTCTGCACTCTCTTGACTTATGTGTTGAAGAATGGCATTTCTCTCCTCCACCTCTCCTCATCCCATCACTCATCTTGCTTGTTGAATGATGCTATTCCTTTTCAGCAGCTACTGTATTCCTCTGGCATAGTTATCTATTTTAGATTCATTCATTATTATCTTGAGCCATGTGTCTAATCATCTTTTGAATTAATCTGTAGTTACTCCATTTAAATTTCTTTAATCCCCAGATATTGTATTCAGTAATCATTCCAACTGCTTCTGTTGCCAATGAGAGGGAGGTCTCAAACAGTAGTTGTAGTACTGGCCTCTCCAATGACCTTTCCCTCTCAAATAGACCTGCCTCTTTTTTCTGTTCTTTGAACAAACATTCATGGTCTCTGTAGTAACCTCTCTTCTGTTGAACGTCGTTTGTGTGGTACCTCTCATAATATCTTACTTCTCCCTGAAACCCAATTGTCAAATGATGTTCTCATTAGCCCCTTTTTCATATTCAACCATAATTTCCACTCATGATTCCAGTTCGTAAATGGTCTAGTTATTCCAGCGTCAACACATCTCTTGCAAGCATTGAGGTCCATGAGTTCATTAACTTTGATGTTATCTGGCTCAAGGTTTGTCCCCTAGCTACTACACTCTTCCTTTGTTTCATCCTCTGCTTTCCTAATACTACAAATGTTATCTTTTTTCAACTAAATTCCTGCCGTGACATCCATTCATCTGCCAGCCAAGATCCTCTACTCAGGGGATTTCAGTGTTCACCATGGGGAATACCTGAATTCATTCCATACAGGTGTGGGGACTGAAGCCCTCACATTCTCCATTCTCAGTGATCTAGAGCAAATTATCCCCCAACCCACCCATTTTCCTAACCCATATTTTGAATCTGTTTTCACCTCTAATCCTTCATGCTATTACTGCACATTCTCTCCTTGCTTTACATTTTTTGGCATATATTTCTTGCTAGTTCCATCAGCCTACACTAAAAACTGGTTTGTACTCATGTTGTCATTACTGTTCTCCATATTTTTTGATATCCCTATTCCATCAGACTTGTCATTTTTAATGCCCTTATTCCATCAGACTTGTCATCTCTCATATTCTCTATCCCTCCCTTTGTTCACATCCCTCCTCGCTCTCCAAGCTCTATCATCTCTCCTCATGTCTTCCCTTTGTGACCTCTACATCCAATCTTCTTTTCTGTATTTATCTTGAATATGTTTATTTGTTAATTCTCCTTCATGTGTTACCAATTTTTTTGTGCTTATTCATTCCCACATTTTTATGGTTTTTGCCTAGCTCTGTTACCCTAAGAAGATGTAAGAATCTGCATTGATTATTACCCCTTTTTCGATTTCAGTCTGCATCAGAATTCCTGCATACAGTGAGATGCATGTATTCAGTCATTTTTCCTATATCCTTAATCACTGTAGCTTCTATAACAGTACATTCTTTTACATAGATTTGGATGTGGGTTCCTGAATATACATCAAATTTGCGCTTTCCTTTTAGTTATTACCTCCTTATGTTATTTAGATAACGTGTGTTGATGGGCCTTCAGTTACTGGCTCTGAAGACAGAAGCAAACCCAATGCCAGACATCTGCACTGATCCCTAGCCAAAAAATTAAGTGGGTGAGGTGTTTTGTTGCACAGCTACCTGGATGGGTGAAGGAGTAAAGATTGTTCAAGATTCTCCTCAGTGTGGTTTGGATATAGAAGGGGGCGGGGGGAAGTCTAAGTCAAGATGTGTCAAATGTGATTGTTAGCTCGGAGCCAGAAACTGGGGTGTCAATAATCTGGAGAGCTGAAGCTCACTCATGGTGGTAGGTCAATTAAGGATCATGCCATTGAGTATAACCAGTAGAGCTGGAGGGCACAGTTGCACTGATGTAGGATTGTGAGATGGCATTGGTGACTGGGTTGTCTGTAAACTGAATGTGACAGATGTTGGTGGTGAACTGAGATATGTAGCAAAGGTGTCAGGTAACCTGACATGAATGGATATCACTCTGGGAGTTGTGGCATGGGTCAAAGGTATATGGTCCATGATGACATGGAACTTCTAACCTTTGTGGAAATACTAGAGATATCATGAGGCACTGTAGATCACTAAGAATTTTCTTCAAAGATACTGTTGTTCTTTATGGACAAGAGTTTCCAAGAAGAAGAAGAAGTTAAAGGGTTGCCTGTCTCTGTAGATGTGTTTAGGGAAGATGGCCCCATGACACAGATGGTAGCATCCATGGAGAGGTTTGTGGGTTTGCCCATTGTAGGATGGGCAAAAAGGCTGTGTTTAAGATTTCACTTTTGATCATGGTGCATACTCCCTTGTTCCACTTGAAGGTGACATGAGAGTTATTGGTACTTTTGAGGAGCCTGGAGAGGATTGAGGATGCCAGCTCTCTGCAGGATGGGACACTAGTAGAACCTAATGATTCTCAGGAACTCTTGTTACTATCAAGGTGATACCAACTGAGAAAAAACTTGTGTTGCATCCATCTTTTCCAGTGACTGGACATCCTTTGCAGACATCTGATGGCCAAGAAATGTTAGTGAGGTGACACCAAAAATACACTTGTCAGAGTTTGTCTAAACTCTGTAATCTCACAGCCATGTAAAGAGATGGCCACTAGAATATCAGCTAGGTATGCATTTTGACCAAGTGCTCTACGATATAGCAGGTCAAGAAGCCTTGAAAAGTTTGCGCATCACTTCATTGTGAAAGTCATCCACATGAATTCTTAGAGATGTCTGTGGGCTCCATGAAATTATGATGAAAAACACGAACCAGGTCAATCTAAAAGAAACATTTGAGCCATGAGGTGAGGTATGGAATAGCATTTCGGGTGCCTTAGGTGTTTAGGGTGCAGTAGTTGCTACAAGGTTGCCACTCACCTGGGGGAAGACCTCAGCACCATGTGCAGGGTAGATGTCCAAGTGTCTGAGGATTGGATGATCCCCAGCTCCATTATCTTGTCAAAGTCTGCCTTGGTGATCATCAGACATTCAGGAGGGCGGCATCATAGTATGGCAATTTTAGGAGGTCCAGTAGCATTAATGCAGTGCAATATGTTCCACATGAAGGTGGCTTTAAGGTGAAAAAGGCAGAAGGATTGGGAGAAACAGTGTTTACATAAGTGGTGCCAAGCTATTGTTATTGTTCTAACAATACAGAATCGCACCTTAATCCCTTGCATCATGACAAGTCCTTTTAAAAGAAATGTGATATAATTGCCTGCTACAAAAGCAACAAATAAAACAAATATAATGTCATATAATGAAAACATAATTTCCATACAAACTGAAATAATTATCATTACATCTTTCCCAAAACAAAAACAAAACATGAAATAAGACAGAATTACACCAAATAAACTGCACAACGTTACTCATAAATATGCAAAGTACAAAGTTTACTTTTACATCACACATTTATATATCTAACCTCCTAGGGGGTTGTACTAGTCTACCTCTAGATGTTCTAACCTCACTAGAATCATGCTTACTCCTCTTTGGTGTACCTTCCCATTTGTGTCCACTGCACTTGTCACTTCTTCCAGTTCAGCTCATCTACTGTTGATTCCCGGTGTCACAGCACCTTCTCCTTCATGACATACATCAGTCACTTCATCATCATAACCACTGGCATGTATCAGAGAATTTACGCTTTCTGCTGTCTTATGCAGTTGCTGCCTATTTCTCATGTAAATCTGACCATCATTATTCTTAAACAAATATGATCTAGGAGCAACAACTATACCTTTTTTAACTCTTTACTTGTGCTGTCATTGATTCTAACCACATTTCCCTCTTCCAGTTCTGGCAGTAGTTTAGAGTTTCCGTCATGATATAGTTTCTACCCATCTTGTGAGTCTTGGAAGTAGATGTCTGATAGTCAGTGGGTCCTGTGTTTCTGGCTGTAACAAGGCTTTATAAGTGTTCTCCTTCCAAACAGTAACTGACAGGGGCTTGCTGTCCCCACAACAGGAGTATTTCAATAATCCAACACATTTAGATAAGGATCCTTGCCCTCTTTGGCTGCCTTCTTCATCAGCTTCTTTACTCTCCCCATGAGCTCTGCACTGTAGTACAACTTCATCAAGGGTCATATCACCTTTCCTCAGCAGCTGTTCGTGTAGCGTGTCATCACTGTTGCCACATATAATTCTGTCTCTGATCATTTCATCCTTCAAGCACCAGATTCACAGTTAATTTGCTTTCTTTTTTAGGTCAGTAACAAAACTATCACTAGTTTCGTCAGCCTTTTGCACTCTACTGTAGAAAATGTATCTTTCATAAGTAACATTCTTCTTTGGCTCAAAATATTCCCTGCAGCTTCTCTATAAGAGTCTTGTATATTTTTGTCAGCTTCCTCTACAGCCAAAGTGTTATATATATCTAGCAACTGTCTTTCGCCACAGTTTAGTGGTAAGGCAATCTTTACCTCATCCTTCTTCTCATCTTTCTAAGAACTCAGTAGATATATCTCAGATTCCTGGCAGAATCTTCTCCAGTTCTCTGCTGTATTCCCTTATGATATCAAGAGTTCAGGAAGTTGACCTTGGACGCTCATCCTAAACGTTCTAGGCAACCTCAATAATGACACGGAGACTGCCACTTCACAGCACCCCGGTTCTTGCCACTAATTTTCTTACCTCTCACACAAGTAGTTCCTCTTCATAGCCAGAAGCACTTGAGACATTGGCACACCTGACACCATATAATACATGAAGAAGGCAAAAGGATTGAGAGAAACAGCATTTCAATAAGTGGTGCCAAGCTTTTGTTATTGGTCTAACAGTACAGAATTGCGTCTTAATCCCATGCATCATGACAGATCATTTCAAAAGAAATGTAATATAATTGCATGCTACAATAGCAATGAATTATACAAATATAATGTCATAAAATGAAATATAATTTCCATATGAAATGAAATAGTTATCATTATACTTGGTACCCTTAAGCAAACTTCATGGTTTTTGGCCTCAGAATGACAAAGCATCTGCTTACATTTAATCCCATCTAGATATCAGTTAATCCTACTTGGATTACATTTAATCCCCTCTAAATTTCAATTAATCCTACTTGGATTACATTTAATCTTGCATGGATTATATCTAATTTCACATTTGGGATTTTACTTAATCCCACGTATGATACATGATAAAGTAATAAAATTCTAAACAAATTGAACATTTTATGGAGAGTTCAGTATAAGAAATCTAGCACAGAGTCTAATTGTGATCCAGGCTTTAATTTCTGATTTGCATAAGTTCTAGATAAGGAACGTATGTAGAGCATTTGAACATTTAAAGCTAAAAGCCAACCAGGATACTTACAGCAAGGAAAACCTAAGGTACAAGTAGAATAATACTTCTCTAGTATGTTATTAGATTCAAAACTTCATTAACACATTTCAACCAATGATTTATATGGGTTATTACCAGGTTGATTGGTTTTGATATCTGATAAGTACTTGATTTATTTATGACAGTTACCTTTGAGGCTAAACCTTAAAAGTCATGAAATTTAAGATTTTTTTCATAAGTGTTTTATAGAGAAATTGTTAGTGTTTTGAGAAGGTTGAAGAATTTGATTTAGATTAACTCCTGTCTCTCTCTCTCTCTCTCTCTCTCTCTCATGAAGAGAATGTGGTGACTGTGTCAGGGGTCTGTCTCGAGCTTGTTGTCTGGGATTTTTTAATATCTGAATCATCCATAATGATGGTAATCCACTCTGATACTGTGGGTTCCAATATGAAGGAAATCTGCCATGATTATCCCCTTGAGCATGACAGTATGACCTTGAAAGTATGACAGCCTGGCCTTTCACCTGATTTTTAAGGATCATGTCAAAGGCCAAGCCATATACCCAAAGGAGTCGTACCATCATAGACAAGAGCCGTACTGTCATTCTCAATGGTCGTGCCTCTGCCACCTTCATATAGGGTTCCTGCCAACTGCAGACTACAGTACACCTTTTAAATTTTGAATATTAAACCACCAGTGTACCTACCTTAAAGCCAATGATACTCCCACATGAGCAGTCTGCTCTATCTTCACTATCAGCAACAACTTCAGCCTCACCCACACCAGTTGGGTGCAAGTCTTACATTTAGAGAATGAGGGAGTTTTGTATGGATTGCTTTTCTCCATGTTCTTTCCCATAGACATTTTTTTTATTTCAATCAGATTTATTCTTGTATTTTGTATGTATTTATCAGTTATAACTGGATCTCCAGCTACAGATCCTAGCTTATATGGATGTGTGATTGGCATTGCCCATACATTCATGTTATTGCTTTATGAGAATGTGAAGTATTTCCCCCATTACCCTTAAAGAAATAAGCTGTTTTAATTTACATGAAGCTGATCACTAATTCATAATTAAACTACTGTAATTAAAGTACCATTAGCTGTCTATCATTATTTCTGATGCCTGCTCCTTCTTGGAACTTTCTCTTGTGGGTGGCCACAGCAATAGTCTCCATAACTATTGAACTTCTGTGCCACTTCTTAGCTTTTAGTGCCTCACCCTTAAAAGGCCACTGGCAGAGGGCAACTGTAGCAGTGTTTAAAGAGGCTCCTACCTTATGTCCAACCTAGTACTTCAACCCAGTGCTTCTGCCAAGTGCTTCAACCGACTAACCAAATGCTCCTGCTGAATGTTCTTACCTACTAATTCAGTCTGTTTCTCCCACCATTTTTCCAAAAGGCAGGGCTAGTGCATAGTGTTCACCATAGGAAAATTTAGAGTTCCAAAAAATGAGCAGTGTGAGTTAAGTGTTGTCATGTGTTATGTGTGACAAGGAGAGATTGTATGTTTGCGGACAGAATACCAGTAGTCCATGTGTGTGTGAGGCAAAAAGAAAAGACACCTACCTGGACCAGATGAATGCAGCATGACAAACTTTGAAGTGCTGGCTTACTCTGTAGCCATCACTAACCCTCCCGATGCCCAGGTGGGTAGCACCAGTAATATCCCTCCCTGGTTTTTGGCTGCCTACAAATTACTACTATCTACCATTAGCTGCATTGTCTTAAAAAATTAGAAATTGACACATTCCTATTTTTGATTCCTATTTTGATTTGGCATTCATCCTAACTTAGGTAAGAGTTCCAGGTGTAATCAGCAAGCCAGACTCGGTGTGTGATTTAAGTAGTGTGCTTTTGGGGCAATCATGGGTTTTGTATTCACTGATTCGTTGGATTTTTCTTATTTGTAATAGCTTTGTAATTGTGGGCTTTTCACAGTTATTTCAGTTCACAATTTTGTTTGCAGTTGAATTGATTCGAACTGTGGTTCTTCATTGTTATTTCCATAGTTTTTTCCTCTCTCACCTTTGTCAAAATAGAGATAACAAAAATTCTTGTTATGTTTAAACCTAAGCATCGTTCATTTCACAGTAAGTACTAATGAGATGAAATCATTTATGAATACTGAAGGCCAGTTATGAGGGTTACATTGAATCATTGATAAGGAAGACCTAGATACAGTACAAATCATTTATAACGTAAAATATGTACGAATAATGGCATTTGATTTTCCTGTTTGTTGGTACGTGTTGAAATGCTGTAAACACAATATGCCCCCAGAGCAGGAGATATGATGACCCTTCATTACAATGGTATGACCCCTCAGCATGATGGTCTAACCCTTAATGAGAGACAGGTCACTGATTATATAGCATTTGTACCACGGGGTTGGTCATATCATTTTGCTCGGGTTAAGCTGTTGTGCTTTAAGGATGCTTCATCATGCTCTAGGGTCATATCATCATGCTTTAGGGTTGCACTGTTTTATTCATAAGATTCTGATAAAATCTGCTTCCAAAGAGGAAACTTGAAAAGGGCATTTCTAATATTGTTCTCTGATGTCATCATATGTTATTTTGATGGTGTTTGATGCCCCACTTTCTTTAGTATTTGAAACTTTCCTTTCCATCAAATTCTTACTTAAAACTGACTGAATGTACACAGAGTAAAAAAAAGTCTTAACCCTTTTTGTGTGAAACAAAGGATTCTGAGAAATGCCCATTAGTCTGGTCTCACTTTAGGAGCCCAGCTCTCATGATATTGTAATACAATGTATATTGATTGCTAGTGACACTTCTTGTCACTTGCCATAATAGATGTTAGATTGATTTCTTATTTCAATAGAAATGGCAATAAAGTGGGGCTTCCATAATTATTGGAAAATTTATTTTGCCCCTGTGCTTACCGACCCCACCAAGACAAAATGAGTTGTATTGATTATTTTGAAATTCGTTATACCCATCTGGGAAGATGCTTTTCAACTGTGTACCAAACTCATGTTTTTGTACAGGAGTGTGTACTCAGGATGTTCCTGTGTCTGTATACGTATATGGCATTTACACAGTTGTAGGAAGAGATCTAGGCAGTGATCCCTGTTGTTTCTTTCAAGATTTTAGAGGATTTACAGCTCATGAAGCCAATTATGTACAAGAATGGGAAGTGGGTAGTAAAGTATGAAGGATTAGATATTCAGTTTGAGAGTGTCAAAGCTTATGAGCTTGAATGGGGATCAGGGGGTGAAAGCTTTCTACATTCACATCAAATGGAGGAGTGTCGTCAACTTTAGTGAATCAAGATATCTTCTTTTCTTATTTGTATCCTTTTAAGGAGACCCCAGTTTGTGATGTGGTGAGTGGATGATGGTGTGAATTGCACAAGTGCTGTAAAGTAGTGTATGAAAGGTCAACTTGCCAAAGGGAAATGAAATTTTGATTTTTAATGTAACCAAAAGGCAACAACACTCTGGCAGCTGAACATCTGAATTCTTGTCAGATTTTAGGTTAATTAACTCTAATAAGCTTCAATTGTTGTTACTAATATTACTTTGGGGATAATTTGAGACCTCTAACACTGCCTGAACCAGAAATATATGATATGGAATCGGTTACAGGAATTTACCAAAACTAGTCAGTCAAAATCTGATCAGCCAAGAGAGGACTAGAGATAAAAGTAAAAAACAAGCTAGACATGAAAACACCAGAGTGCAAATGTTTGGGGATACTATGGAAACTTGTGAAAGAGGAAGATCAAAGGGTAATACAACTAGGTAAGAAAATTGAGGAAGCATTTCAAGGATCATGAAAGGAGTCAAGAGACTTGAGAGGAACAGAAACCGCTTTAGGGAGGGGATTTAAGAGATACTAAATCAGATTAAAGAAAATGAAGCTATTTATGAAGAAGATGTCTGATGTCCTCTCAATGTACTAAAGACTGTGCAGTCAGAGGAGAAATTTATTTGCAGTATTGGTCAAAGAATTGCAGGAACATTACCAGGACCCTTTAAGGTAGAGAAAAGGGTAGAATTGCATATTGAGTCCATTAGAATGGTATCAGAAGAGGTTCAGGTAAGGAAAAGGACTAACTCAAACACAGCCTGATTAAAGTAGAGGGCAGAGAAGATGAGAAATAGCAAATTTGGAAACAGATCAACAGAGTGTGAAGGGTGAGGAAGAGGAACATAGACCCTGGGTGACACAGACAGGGTTACACAGGAAACTGAGCGAAGCAGTTCAAAGCATGATATACATACACTGTTAGATAAAGCAGTCAAGGAAATATATGGTCTAGTTGTTGGAAGGTTTAGAAAAGTACAAATGATACAGGAGCCAGCACTGGCTGGCTAGCCAAAAGAGATATCATAAATTTGGAGACAGAGATTCACACAACCATACTGAGGGATCTAGCTGATAAATGGGTGGCATCAATATTATATATATA
>JAUUDZ010012472.1:0-11536 GCA_032361705.1 Panulirus versicolor | reverse complement strand
AACACAGCCTCTCTATCATTAAGAGTGTAATACACGCTTTCTTTCTGAGATAATGGAAACCACATTCCCCTGCCAGACCTTTGGAAGTTCTCACGTGTGACACCTCGAAGGACACGATCGACCTTAACCATAAGCGTACTTCCACAGAACAGGCGTGACATTCCTCTGCTTCATCGCCACAATACAGGTAACAACACTGTGATACACCAGTACCGTGATACACCAATCTGTACAGACCAAGCACTCAGTGCTTGGTCTGTACAGATTGGTGTTGGATGGTGGGAATCAAGTGTGATGTTGGGATTTAGATAACTTTGTTAGATACTGGCACCTGATGAGGTGGATTGTCTCCACGAACCATGTCGTGCCCCATGTATAGAAGAATTACATTAGATAGAATTGTATGAACTACTGAAGTGCGATTTCACCTTCATACTATCATCATGGACTAGTGTGATCATCAAATCTATGTATATGTACGTGTATGTGCGTTTATGTATATACGAGTGGATGGGTTATTCTTTGTTTCTGGTGCTACCTCGCTGATGTGGGAAACAGCGATCAAGTATAATAATAATAAAGTATATATATATTATTTTTCTATTATTGTCATGCTTAATTGCTGTTTCCCGTGTCAGCAAGGTAGTGCCAAGAAACAAGACGAAAAATGGCCAATCCACTCATACACATATACATACATACATAAATGTCCATACACACACACACACACACAATATATACATACAAATACACCGACATAAATTATCATACTTAATCACTGTTTCCTGTGGCAGCGAGGTAGTGCCAGGAAACAGACAAAGAACGGCCCATCCACTCATATACACATAAATGTCCATGCACGCACATATACATATCAACATATACATACACAGACATATATAGATATATACATCTTCATACTTCCTTGCCTTCATCCATTCCCGTTGCTATCCCGCCCCACAGAAATCAGCATTGCTACTCCGCCTTCAGCAAGGTAGCACTAAAAAAAAAAAAAAAAAAAAAAAAAAAAAAAAAAAAAAGGCCATAATTGTTCACACTCTGTCTCTAGCTGTCATGTGTAATGCACCGAAACCACAGCTCCCTATCCACATCCAGGCCTCACAGACCTTTTCATGGTTTACCCCAGATGCTTCACATGCCCTAGTTCAGTCTACTGGCAACATGTCGACCCCTATATACCACATCATTGCAACTCATTCTATTCCTTGCACACCTCTCACCCTCCAGTATGTTCAGGCCCTAATCGCTCAAAATCTTTTTCACTCCATTCTTCCAATTTGGCCTCCCGTTTCTCCTTGTTCCCTCCACCTCTGACACATATATCCTTTTATTCAATCCTTCCTCACTCATTCTCTTCATATGTCTATACCATTTCAACACACCCTCTTCTGCTCTCTCAACCACACTTTTTATTTCCACACGTTTCTCTTACCCCTTCATTACTCACTCGATCAAGCCAACCAATACTGTCCTTAAACATTTCATTTCCAACACATCCACACTCCTCTGTTCAACCCTATCTATAGCCCATGCCTCGCAACCATATAACATTGTCGGAACAACTATTCCTTCAAACTCACATTTTTGCTTTCCTCTGCTCTCCGAGACAACATTCTCTCCTTCCATACATTTTTCATCACTCCCAGAACCTTTGCCCCCTTACCCCATCCTGTGACTCACTTCTGTTTTCATGGTTCCATCTACTGCTAAGTCCACTCACAGATATCTAAAATGCCTTCCTCCAATTTTTCTCCATTCAAACTTACATCCCAATCAACCTGTCCCTCAACCCTACTGAACCTAATAACCTTCACAATTCCTCTCAAGTTTCTCCTTTCACAAACTTCTCCAAACTCAGTCACCAACTTTTGCTGTTTCTTACATGAAATCAGGAACTAGAGCTGTATCACTGGTGAACAACTGACTCATTTCCCAGGCCCTCTCATCCCAACAAACCGCATACTCACCCCTCTTTCCAAATCTCTTGCATTTGCCTCCCTAAACACAAATTAAACAACCATGTGGGCATCACACACCCCTGCTACAAACCAACATTCACTGGGAACCAATCACTTTCCTCTCTTCCTACTCGCATACATGCCTTACATCCTTGATAAAAACTTTTCACTGCTTCTAGCAACTTACCACACACACCGTATACTCTTAAGACCTTCCACAAAAGCATCTTTATCAACCCTATCAAATGTTTTCTCCAGATCTATAAATGTTACAGACAAATCCATTTGCTTTTCTGGGTATTTCTCACAGACATTCTTCAAAGCAAACACCTGATCCACACATCCTTTACCACTTCTGAAACCACTAAGCTCTTCCCCAATCTGAAGTTCTGTAGTTGCCTTCACCCTCTCAATCAATACCCTCTAATATAATTTCCCAAGAATACTCAACAAATTTATGCCTCTGTAGTTTGAACACTCATCTTCATCCCCTTTGCCTTTGTACAATGGCACTATGCATGCATTTTGCCAATCCCCAGTCACTTCACCATGGTCCTTACCAGCCAATCAACAACAAAATTACCCTCTTTTTTAATAAATTCCACTGCAATACCATCCAAATCTGCCACTTTGCTGGATAGGGAAGAAAGAATATTTCCCAAGTATTCCCTGCATGTCGTAAAAGGCGACAAAAAGGGGAGAGAGTGGGGGCTGGAAATCCTTCCCTCCAGTTTTTACTTTTCCAAAAGAAGTAACACAGTAAGCAACCAGGTTAGGATTTTCCCTCTTAGGCTCAGTCCTCTGTTCTTAATGCTACCTTGCTAATGCGGGAAATGGCGAATATGTAGGAAAAAAAAAAATATGTAATTATATTATCCATATTTTTTTGATATGTTGATTACATTAGCCCGTGATAATAGTTATGGAGGCGAATCGCAATTCAGTAAGAGCTCATATAATTTCATTTAACATGTAATTTTTCTAAACATGTGGCACAACATGTTTCACGGAGATAATCCACCTCATCAGGAGCCAATAGTTCATAAAGTTTTTTATACCCCAACAACACAATAATACCATTTGACCTCTGCTATCAAAAAAAACACACTGGCTTGACCAACAGTGACCATTAAAGGGAGAGTGGTGGGGTGCCATGTGTTTAAGGGGGTTGCATGGCAGGGGTTAGCCTGGGTAACAAGATATGTAAGTGTTGGACCATTTTTCTTGTTATCATTTCTAGACATTTCTTTTATAATGATTTGGTTGATAATAAGATGGGCTTTACAGTTGACTGAGGACAAATTATAGTTCTTAGTATTAGCAATTAAGAGATTCAATGACTACGAGTAGCATAATCAGAAGAGGGGTACAATGTGACTGTGTTGTTAAGGTCTACAGTGAGATCGTTTTCATGAAAGTGTTTAGCAATCATGCTTTTGTGGTCATCCCTGTGTAATGAGTGACGGCAGAAATAGCATCTCTCAAGAAATGAGCAACGGTTCCACATAAAGGCTGGTGGTGTGGCAGGGGTGTGTGATGTCACTATGGCTGTTTAATTTGGTTTGGATGGGGTGGTGAGGGATGCAAATGCAAGTCTTGGAGAGAGGGTCAAGTATGCAGGGGGTGAGGGGGCCTGGGAAGTTTGTTGTTGTTTGCTGATGACATCACTGGTGGCAAATTCAAGTTACTGTAAAAGTTGAAAGAGAGAGAGAGGAGTGAGAATGTTATTTGCACAACAAATCCCATTCCTTACTTACGGTGGAAATATGGTATGTCTGTCAGTGTGGTACAGTCCTCAAAGTCAGCTGAACATTGTCGCTGCCTCAATTACCATGTGTTATTGCTAGTGGCAGGAAGAAACTTTTGCTCGGATTCCTTGTGTTTATTGATATTTTTGCTAATTCTGTTCCAGATATTTTTCTTCTACCAGTAACTAACTACAGGTCCTAAGAAGGTGTCCCTTGAGAAGCAGAAAAAAAAAAGCTATATTCTTGCTTGGAAACAAGAAAATGTATCTGCAAGCGAGCTTTCAAGACATATCGGCAAAGCTGTGTCAACCATCCAGATACTTTTTCAAGTTTCTCATAGCATCCCTCCCTAAAATCCTGGGTGTGGTAGACCCAAGAAGACCAATAAGGCAACTGATAACCTGATGTGTAAGGTTTTAAAATACCCATCCTTGTCAGGTTATTAGCAACCTTACTGGTTTTCCAACGTCAATCAGACCCACCGTTTGAGGGAGTTAGAAAGACACCTCCTCCCCAAAAAAAAGACCAGCCCGTTCTACCAACAAGATTTTCCTTTATACATGTTATGCCACACTCTACATTCAGAATGGAGATTCATGGACTTCATGAATCTTTCTGACTGGCATCAAAGCATGCATAGATCAGGTGCCTGCACATATTTCATCAAACAATTTTCAGGTATGCTGAATGTTTTTTCAAGTTTATAGACTTACCTTCTTTAATTCTTTATTTACTTCTGCAAGTAACAACCCTCTAAATGCTCCTACACCTAAACTGCTCAGGTACCAGGGATCCTAAACTAACTGCTTCCCTAAGGAAGGGGAGGACAAGTGAAGGTGAAGGCTACAAACCATTTCATTTGTGACCTTGCTATGACAATACATTAAAGGAAAGTGGGTACTTCTGATGTCTCAAAGAAGGAAGACTACAAACCATTTCATACGTGACCTACTACATCTAGGTATTAAATACAGGTGGTTTCTTTTAAAGTTTCGGGCCCTGATCCTTACATCTCTTAACAGCACCAACTCTATCCAATTTCATTAAAATAGGCCTAATCTAGAAGAAAACTTACTGGACAAAATGTTCATTGATATCTCAAATCTGAAGGTGCATGTCTAATTGAGAAGAAAGATGCACATTGGCCCAAAATATCTAACAAGCTGCTTTGTTCACCTTCAGCTGAAAAGTAGAACACAGATTCTGGATGGAAATGATTCTCTGAGCAGCAAATATTCCCTTGCAAATAATAAAGAAAATACTGAACCTCCTTCTTGGAAGTAGTGGAAATATCAATTGTAATGACTACAGTGCAAATTCCTTATTCAGAGAATCCTTATCCAAACAAAAAATGGGACACCACTTACCTTCTAAGTTACACACAAATATCATGGGGAACTACTGTTTATCTTTTCTCATTGTAAAATTACCGCTGCATGTAATGCATGAAATCTGCCATAACTTGAGAAAGCCTCCAAGCTGACTTTCATACTAATACAAATTCAAAGCAAAGAAACTATTTATTAGTAATTTTAAATTAAAACTAAATGCCTGGTTGAATAAATGTCCATTGGCAGAGTGACAATTATCAATTTTGGTGACAAGAGACAACCACATAGGTTAACTGTCATAATCTTTATTTACATTCAAGTTATCGATTTTACTGAAGAAAAGGATACGCCTTTGAAAACTTCCACTGCTTAATGCTTGGACACTAACATCCTCAGACTATTGTAAAAAGTGTAAAGTGAATACATGCAACAGAGGTGTAGAGAAGCAATACCAAGATGGTCCCACAATCAAGATGTAGAATAGCTACACAGAAAGTGTACGGAGATCTGCGTAGTTGACAGACAGCAGGGCCCATGTGGCTGCTCTCCACCCCCTCTGTAGCATAAGGTTAACAAAGCAGGAACATACCTGATCTTCATTAAGGTAGTTAGGGAGACCTCCAATAAAAATCTTATGTGGTGAATCTGGAACCACTGTTGAAACCACACCTGCAATAACTGAAACAAAATCTAATGTAAAAATATTCAATTCAAACTGGTTTTTAAATTACTTTTTTTGAACATAGAAATCTTTATCTACATCAATTACATCATAAAGTAATTCTCAGTACGTATAAAAGTCCTTTGTTTTATCAAAATATGAAGTCAATGAATTTCAACTCTAAAACAGCATTTTATGTTCGTTTGCAGTTCAAGCATCTCTTCGATTTCACTATTTCAAAACAAAAATATGGCCATTTATTGTTCGAATACTCTTAATCACTGGTAAGTGGAGTATCTATGCATGATGTCCTAATGGTTCCCAAACTAACGGTATATGGGAAAGAAATCTGTACAGTAACTTACTAATGGCAGTTTTCTAAAGTATGCTTGACATAAATGCAGTTGCTAAATGTGTAACATATTCATCATGAAATAAATTACTAAGCTTACGAAAGTACACTACAATCACCCCAACATACTCAATTTATGTAAAGCCATAACATTTCATGTTCAATTCAACTGCAATATATTAGGTGTACCAGTGATGTTTATAAGTATCATATACAGTACTAGACACATGCAAGTTTATCATTAATCCTTTACAGGAAACATTAATTATAACCACCATGTTCACATCAAGAATATAAAGTACGCTAAATACTAAACTCAGATGTAAATCTTATCCGAGTCATAGAGGTTGGATGTGATGGTCAAGGTGAATTCTGCTAACAAACTTAAGCACTTATCAACATGCATGCATATGAAATTACATAGATGTACATAAAACATTAGCTGATAAGTATCTCAAAGATTTACTAGTCACAACAGTGTGAAATGTAGGTCAGGGTAACCTATTTCTGGTGGGATGGTGGAGCACTCATCAAAATGCATCAACAAACGATGAAAAATGACTAAAAAATTAGCGGCAATGAACTATTATTCAGGCCTAAAACTTCTTTAGTTAATGAGGCACGTAGTAAGTTAAGGCAGCATACTTTTTGACTGTATGCTGAAGCATTCATACCTATGCATCATCATTTAGTTCATGATTGAATCCAAATATTAATGAGAAATGAACAGGACCAAAAAGTTACTTGAAGTCACAGAATTATGAAATGGAGGTCAGAACAACCTAATCTATGAGTGATACTGAAGTGCTCTTCAATGTGGATCAGCGAATGAAGTTGTAAGCCAACATGATTCCGTGGCTTGGAACAATATTACAGCAAGAATTGATACACCATGAAACGTAGGTCTGGGAATCCTACTTTTAATGAAATGCTAAAGGATTCATTAAAATGTAACAGCACAAGAAGTCATACGACATGCATCAAGGAATGGCTGAAATAGGACTCGAACCTAAAGCTTAACTTGCCGATGTGCTCATTCATATGCATCATCATATCAAGTTACATTATCATATATCAAGCAGTGGTTGAGAAATGAACTCAAGACTGAAAATTTATCCAAGTGTCTAAGGCATTAAATATGGATCAGGGGACTATACTTGTGGTACAATACTGATGCAAAAACACAACAAGTGAGAGGATTTCACATGAAATAGTAGTTATGAAACTGGGCTTGAAGATGAAAAAGGCCCATGGCAAATGAGGAGTGAAATGTGTTGGGGTGATCTACTTTTGGCGGGATGTTGAAATGTTCATCAATATACATTAGCAATTAAATTAAATGACTGTACTTCATATAGTAGCTGAAAACTGAACTCTGATTTCACAACATCATCAGTCACTGAAGCACGAAAAGAAAGCCAAGACAAGAGGATAAAGCACCCCTTAGCATGAATCAGCATATTTAAGTTACAAGACAGTACATCAAATACTGTACTACAGTTGCTAAGGAATGGAACTTGGGCCTGAAACTTAAACCTTATCGATAAACTGAGGTGTTCAATGAAGGTTCAAGGTTACCTACTTTTAATGGGTTACTTAAACCCTTTAGCAGGCAAATAAATTTCCAGATGCTTCAGAAAAATGGGCGTTTTCAATCACAAGGGAAAAATATTCTTATGACACAATCATAAAAAGAAAGTGAAATAAGCCTTAACTTTCCCCCCCGGGAGAAATGAAAACTAGTGAAAGAAGTGTATCGCTGAGTCTGCAGTAAGACCTACAGAGCTTCATGTTAACATATCTCAACTATTACAGTGCTTTGATACACTTTGGTGTTTCTGTTATCACTAAACAGATTGCTATGCACTGCTATGGAGCACATACAGCTGCTCAATATCATCTCATTTAGTGAGCTACTGTAACAACCTCTCCATGCCATGGCTGATGGGTAACTGCAGAGCTCATGTGTATATGCTGTATAAAACGACTTTAGGTATCTCATGCCACCACCAAAGATGAGGGAAATTCAATTGCTGGCATGAAAACAAGGTTAGAAGCTATTAGTGAGGTTCCTTTTGCCAGGCAGCACAGATTTATGTTTGATTTAAGAGTTAGCACACGTCACTAATTTATACAATCATGTACTCAACCATATATCAACAGTCACTGAGAACTAAATTTGCAAGTTTAAAATTACCAGTCAGTGAGGCCTAAAATGTGGTTTTGGTTAACTGATTTTAGATGGAATGCTGATGTCTCCAATGTAACTACCTATGGTCCTCCTTTCACAAGGATTTTTGTGAATCTTTTGTCAGTCTTAACATATCCTGAGGGTGGAGCACAAGTTTTTACCTTTGAAACCCCCCTTCTTGGGCTTTCCTGCTTCCCGCAACAGGAATACCCCACTGAAAAGAGCTTTCAGCGAATAAGCCATTACAAGGGAACTAAAACATGTGATATGGAGATAGGCTCCTGTCCATGTTATTTCTTACCAATGAGTACTTCCCTTTCCAACTCCAAAGTGATACTTTTTCTCACCACCACGGAGGCATTTCCAGGACTATTACTTGCAAACCTTTTTCCAGACAGTACAGGTATAGATAACTCATAAACGTTCTTTAAAATGATAAATCAATAAATGCCTCACCTACATGTGGATTGCTAGCAGTCTGTCCACAAACATGAAGTCTCACCTTGTCATACATAAACACTTAACTCATACAACTCATTCCTTGTATTACTAGATTTTTTTCCTGTGGTGAGCACTACGCACTAGCCCTAGACTTGTCTGTCTGTTATTGGGTCATGCTAAGACTTCTCTGTCCGTTACTGGGTCATGCTAAGCCTTTTCTGTCTTTTACTGGGTTATGCTAAGACTTCTCTGTCTGTTACTGGGTCAAGCTAAGACTTCTCTGTCTGTTACTGAGTAGAAGCATTAGACAGTAATAATAGGTAGGAACATTAGATAAGGGCATTTTGGGGAAACATTATGCAGTAATAAGTTGGTAGGAACATTAGGTAGGAGCTTCTGAAAACAATGAACTATAGCTGCATAATATCAGTAGACTGTTAAGGGTGAAGCTAAAAATGGCACTAGAGTTCACCAGTTATGGAAACTTTTGCCATGGCCATTCCCAAGAGGAAGTTCCCAAAGGAAACAGGAATCATAGATACACAAACACTAAGAGATCAGGCATTCACATGTTTAAAGTGATGAAGAACAAGAAAAGAAGCAGTGATTGGCTTAGAACGCTCTACAATAACTGAGCCAACATAAACAAAACTTGTGGATGCAACAAGTTCATTTGATTTTGCAATTTTTCACTATACAAAAGAATTATAAAAATTGCCAAGAGCACTAAAGTAAAAAGACCATCACAGAAAAAGCCAAGAATTCAACAGTGAATCAGCTTTCAATGGGGTATTCCTAAGTTCTATGATGCACTGCTTCCCCTCCAGTCGGTCCTTGGTGATGGCTGTTAATAAAGTAACTCTCCCTCCTCTATAACAATGATCTTTCTTCATTCTAAAACCCAATTAACATATACACATAACTAGTTAGTTTAACTCACATTCCCTCCCCTCATGAAACTAATGCTAATTCTTTCTTTCGCACAGAACACGTCCTTTTAATTCTGACCTGTGCAGCATCTCAAAAGATATAAATATCTAATTATCTATATCTTTAATGCCCGTTCCCTTTGGAGACTCCTTTAAGATGGAGGCCATGGCAATAGAGAGGTCACATCTGTTCAAATCTTAGGCCTCTTATCAAACAGCTGAAAACTGAACCTCAGGGAAACTGAGGTGAGAAATGTAGGTCAAAGGAACTTACACTTGGTCGGATGCTGAAACTTTCCTCTATCTCCACTATTATATGAAGTCAAATGACAAAACAAATGGGAGATTGAGAACAGAACTCAGATATACAGATTATGCAGTCAATCAGGCACGAAATGTATGTCAGGGTTCCCTAATTTTGGTGGGATGGTTATGCACTCATCAATACACATCAGCACATAACATTACACACCTGAACATTAAATACTGCTGGAGAAATGAACTAAAGCCTAAACACTAGACATTTATTGAGGCATGAATTGTACGCAAGGGTGACCAATTTTGGTGGGATACTCAATTGTGCATTATAGTCATAGAGGCATGAAATGTAGGTCAGGGCTACCTAATTTCAGTGGGGATGTTCATGCACACACCAAAACACATTAGCACAAGAAGTTACAAAACCAAGTTTTAAACACCAGCAGAGAAATTAACTCAAACACTGGACAGTCATTAAGGCATGAAATATACGTTGGGGGTGACCATTTTGTTGGGATACTCAAGAGAGTAATAATATGCAGTAGCAAAATAAAGTTACATGACTAAATCAAATGGCAGCAACAACTAAACTCACACCTATAATCTAACAAGTCACTTAAGTGTGACATATAAATAAAAATGACCAACATTTGGTAGGATACTGAAGAACTCACCAATATGCATCTGCATGAAAAGTTACATAACAGTACATCAGGCAGTGGCTCACTATTGAACTCATTGAAAAACTTAACCAAGATGTGGTCACACAAAGATATGCAGACATGGACACAGAAAAGGAAGTCCAAACGTTTTCACTAACAGTAGTTCATAAAGACAAACTAAAAAGGGTATTGTGTGCTTAGAAGGCAGTCCACTTCAAGTAAGTGCCAGAGATGTTCATTGTTTTCCACTTGCATCAAAATCTCTGAAGTCAATAAAAAAGAGAATCAATACATTTGCAAAGCTTTCCACTTTGAAATACAAGTTCAAACTTTTTCACATATTCTCCTGGACGTCTGGCGTCCTGATATGCCTGCTCTCCTTATCTGGCAGTGGACTACCAAGACATAGATACTCCTACATTCATATCATCTGCTAAGTGTTATACTGAAAACTGTAAAATATATTGAAATATTAAATATTTGTGAATAAAAAAGGAAATTTCTGTGTTCAACTCCCTTTAAGTGCTAACTGACAAATGGAATGAACACAACGGCAATTGTCAGCTTTGAGTCTAATACAGTCATAGACGTTCCAAATTTAGATTCCGATCTTTTGAAAACCTAGTCATTCATGCTCTAAAGTCCTGTAATTAAATGAAAATTTCCAAGCATGGGTTAAAATTCCTTCAAGAGCGAAATCATACTGTACCAATTATTATTTATTAATTATACTTTGTCACTGTCTCCCACGTTAGTGAAGTAGTGCAAGGAAACAGACAAAAGAATGTCCCGACCCACCCACATACACATGTATATACATACATGTCCACATACGCACATATACATAACTATACATCTCAACGTATACATATACATACATACACATGCACATAATTCATACTTGCTGCCTTATTCATTCCCGTCGCCACCAGATCACACATGAAATGACAACCCCCTCCCCCCCCCCCACACACGCGCAAGGTA
>JAUUDZ010012471.1:0-22513 GCA_032361705.1 Panulirus versicolor | reverse complement strand
TCCCGCATTAGCGAGGTAGCGTTAAGAACAGAGGACTGAGCCTGAGGGAATATCTTCACTTGGCCCCCTTCTCTGTTCCTTCTTTTGGAAAATTAAAAACGAGAGGGGAGGATTTTCTTTCTCTTTTCCCATTATACATAATCGCTGATTCCCACATCAGCAAGGTAGCGCCAGAAAACAGACGAAGAATGGCCCATCCACTCATATACACATTTATGTACATAAACACTTATATACGGACATATACATACACACACACACACACACACACAGACATATACATATATATACACATATATTCGTATTTTCATATACATAAATATATTATTCACTTGACTCTCTTCCTCTTTCTTACATCATCATTGCACTTTCAAAGTATTTTGGATAGCATCATTAAAATCTCTTCATTCATGTCTTTCATCCAATTTTTAGAGTAATGTTCATAATTACAGTCTAATGATGCCTTTTATCTACCATCTTTACCGAATTACATATAAGCATGGGCCAGGTGCCTGAAAAAAGTTTGGTACAAATTTTTCATAAGCACATCACTCAGATTTTCTCCTTTTACATTCCTCCATCTTATGTCCCTTCATTCCACATCACCAGCTTCAAGAACATTTTTTTCAATCCTTATGATTATACATCATTTATAGTGTACTTTACCTGCTTCTATTTGCTTCTCGCTGTTTCTGCAACTCTGCCTGTTTCTGTTGCTTCAAGTATGGCTGAATTATGAGCTTCTGTAGGGCCATCCAACTCAAAAGAGGCACCAAAGTCCCATATATTATTGGTGCTGGAAGAACTTCCTCACATAACAAAATTGTAGCTGCATATGTCTGAGATGCACGATGTAACCTAGAATCAACAATGAAATAAGTTATTACATAATGTAATATCACATGAAATTAATAAACTTCCTGGAAGGTCAAAAATCATTCCAATAATATCCAGTCATGATCCTTGTTTCACAGTTTAGTTGATTCACAACATGAAAATCAGAGAAAAAAGGCATAGTTTATCAACACTTTTACTCAAAAGGGATGAAGCCACACTGGTATTCCCATGATGAGTGAAGGATATGCAGTCAGCCATATGTAAATGTTTACTGTATTTACCAATTTGTTATGCTATTTTTGGTCCTACTTTACTTTTTCACATACTTTTGTTCAGATATGATTGCTCTGTATTATTATATACAGTAAACAGTAAAGTCACCACCACTACAGTGACTTTGATGGGATGTGCACTACCATGTATATCTTTACAATTATCAATTTTGGACACTTTTTTGTATCATTTTGTTCACTAATGATTGCTGTAGTTGAATAATTAATTAAAAAGGCAACAAACCCATTAAGGTTTGTCATCGCACACAATCATAAATCTCCCTAAAACTCTGATGTTTCATATTAAAGCACTTACTTTATTTTAACCTGAACACCAGTTGGTATACCAAGTACCAGTGTGGCAGCAAGAGAACTGTTCTGTGAAACTTTCTTTTCTGCTCCATACTCCAGTATAGCCCCAAGTGTACCGGCCCTATAAAGATAAACCATGTGATAAGTCTAAAAGAATTAAAAAGAATAAACATGTCCCAAACATAACTGAAACCATCACATTACTGTGAGTATATGCCTGTGATTTACCTACTTATGTAAAAATAAAAAACATGAAGCTCAATATAGATTAATTAAAAAATGAGTGGCTCTCAAATTATTACCAGATCTGAAGTAATTTATCTTGTAGCAGTCATTACTTAACATAAATAGTGATTTGTCTTTATATATATATATATATATAACATTTGAGAACAAGAGTATGGAAAAATTTATACATAAAATGTGCATACGTACTTGCCCGTTATTTTTAGTTTAGATTCTTGTTCTGGCATTTTGTGAGTATAAGACAGAGCAGCATAGGTGTGAGGTATTCCAATGTATGCAGAAAACACTACATGCTGGGTTGGAGTGTCACGTATGACCATGGTGTTCATGCCACTCTGCATCCCTGCCTTCCATGTTAAGTAACCAACTGTGTGCTTGTCCAACTGGTTTGCCAAAGCTGTACAGAAAAGAGGAATGTACTTAGAAACTGTAGCACTGTCTAGTACTGTGAAAGCTATGAAAATGCACCAATTAGTTTTAATCTTCACACGTTATCATACAATTATTAATTACTATAGGAAAGACAGGAGCTAGTCATAGCTACCATAACCTTATTACAAGGAAATAAAAATTGACATGACAGAATACAAATAGGCACTTACTTGCAACTGTGCCGACACGAAGCCCATTAGGAGTGAAGTGAGTAATGACTGAGCCATTTCCAAACATACCACGTGAAAAGTTTCTGAAGCCTTTAGTTGCTAAAGTAAGTCCATTCCCAGCTCCAACCTCAACTTCACCCCATCCTTTGTCTGAAGTTATCCTTCTAACTGAGCAGTTGATACCACCACTCCCATTACCATTGTGTGATGAAAGATTTCCTTGGGAAAAGGAACATTCTCCATTAAAAGTATCTTTGACATTAATAGCAAACTATATAAAAAAAATCTGAATTTCCTCTGTCTTTATGAAAACTTAAAATTTCCATGCTATAATCTGGTAATGGAAAGGGCCTTACTGACAGCGAAATAAGAAAATTAATTGGAAAATACTGTCTAAATCAATATTGTGAAGAAATTTTACAGCTATAAGAACAATGAATTTTCATATGGTTATACAGTGCATAACTTAGCTTATATAAATAGTTAAGAGCCTTAAGCCACTGAATTCTATGCAGGTGACACAAAAAATAAATATCTACAGAATTAAGTTTCAGGCCAAAGGTGGAATTTTTCTTCAAGTTTTAAACCAAACTGAGTTCCAGGCAAAACTATTTAAATATAAGGGGCATTAATGAAGTAAATCCAAATAAGTGTTTTGGGTCTTATGTCATTCAGTTCTTTAGATACCATGAAACAGCTGTATAGTTTTGTTAAGTAGCTGACAGACTCTTCAGTTATCATCACAGTTAAGCTGCTCATTAACATACGATCCCCAACAACTGATGGACAAAGCAGTCCCTTAGAGTCTGCCATCATACACAAGCAACATAAAAAGTACTATCAGTCTATCCATATCTACATATTTCCTTTAAGCCCTTTCCCAAGTACTCAAGGTTAATCAGAAGCAAACAGCTTCTCGGTTCACTAGCTGATCATGTTGTGCTAAATGTAAACATGGTCCTCTACATTACTATGAGCACTTCTTAAGTTTTCACTTTGAATGATCAAGTAAGACTAATACCTTCATTAATGCCTCCATCATCATACAGAATACATCTTCAGGACATATGATTAAATAATATTTTCTCAAGGACCTCATCTGATACAGCCTAAGCACTATACAATTTAATCACTACATTTTGTCTTTTTTTTTAATCATGGTCTAATGTACCTTCAGCTGAGGTAGGACATAACTTCTTTACCAACCAATCATCCATCATGCGACCTACAATTTTACATCTTTTTAAACAACTTTAAACTAACACTTTGAACCAGGTTTTCATGATAAATACAGTACAGTATCTAAATCTACAGAACATAGGACATTCATCAGATCTAGGACAAGCACTACAAAATGCAAGCATCTTGTACAAAACAAAGGACTTCACTTCCATTCATCAGATCTAGGGCAAGCACTTCATCACACAAGCATCTCGTATGCTCTATTCTTAAACATCTCATGCACCTTCAATTCTTCATCCTTGCACTACTTCAGCTTTTCCAATACCATCCTTAATAACTGTCACTACCAAATATCCAAACTCTTTATAAACTAATTCTTTTCCTATTGTGTCTTTACCTAATCTCATTAACTACCTCTAATTCTTCTATATTTAAACATTATACTGTGATTGCCACTTTCTTAATCTATTTGTATTAACCACTCCTAATTCATCTATATTCACTTAGATATTATGGTATGACTTAGTACCTGTATCTTAACTCATTAACAAATAATTCATCTTAGCATCAAATTGTGGTTACCTAGCTCTTCAAATTAAAATGACACTCTTGGTTACATTTCCTTCCAACATTCTTCCCAAGGAAATTCATCAGAAAGACCATTCTAACCATTCCATAAAACACTATAATCACAATAAATTGTGCCCTAACCAACTGGATTTCATGCAATTTTTATGTGACTTTTTAGCACTATTTTGTATCTTAACTGTGCAAGCCATTTCATGTTTATCATTATATAGTATATGAAACTAATCTACAAAGACTAACCAGATAACACTGCTGTGTCTCGACTTGTCAGTGGAGCCTCAATAGACTGATTCAGGGACATTCCACTAATTTCAATGTGTGGCAATCCAAACAAATCCCTGAAATATGTAGACATGCAGTTATGAAACATAAATGTCTCCCGAAAACCCAGTCTAGCATGAACTCCTAAGCTGTATAAGTAAAGATTATTCACCAATGGCTTGCTCTTATTTATGAGAAGTACTGTACCATACAATTTACTTTATGGGCACCATGATTTATCTTCAAAATTCTTAATTAAAAAGTGTAAGATTATTACCTTAAGTCAAGAAAGGGTGAATTATCATCATATTCCGAGAAGAGATCAGAAGCATTGATCGTCATGGTTACAGAGCTCTTGGGGTTTGTTCTCTGTTGGAGCCGACGCTCTTCACGCTCTCTGCAGGATCAAGAATAAAATAACATTATTCACCTCTATAAATTAGTCAAACAAAAATAATTTTATCTTTAATCGTAAAATATTTAAATATCTAACCTCCATTTCAAACACAAAGAACTTACTGAGCCAAGCGTTCATATTCCTCCCTGATCTCATGAGGAGTCTTGGTTCGTTGCACAATTTCCCAGCCCTGAGTTTCCAGTCCAGCTGTTCCAAGGTTATCATATATTGCACGCATATGGGCATCACTCAGTACTGAAAAGTTGTACGGTAAATTACAGAGATATTATTTACAGTACATAGTCCAAGAATCAATATTTGGATCATGTCATTCTGTATGGAAATGAATTCAGAAATTTTAACATCTAACAGACACAATATGCTGTGTGATGATGTAAAAGGTGAGATGGAAAAACAGAGATGGGCAAATATTATACATATAAATAAAAGGTAATACATAAAAATTATGGTGTGGAAAAAAGGCCTGAAGAGACCAACAGAAAATTTGAGTTTATGGCATACAGTACAGAAGGACATAAAATTACTCAATAATAACTGGTGACTAAAAGTAGAGCTTGAACAACTGGGCTAGCAAATGGCTGGATCAAAATGTCAACAAAATGGAAAATTAATAGAATACCAAGGATGACAGGCTTTCCTTAAAGATGAGACAGATACACAGAAAGCCAACTAACACAATATTCCTGTGATCTAATGTCTGAGTTATGGCTTTGATGTACCTTAAACCCAAATTTCATGTAATATTAACCATCTGAGATGCAAACACTAAGAGTAATGCAATCATGACAGCAAGTAAATATAATTTTCTTTCAATACAAAAACTGACCTTCATAAGCCCGTTTTGTTTTGCTGAAGAGCAGCTCTGCCTCAACCTTACGGTCTGGGTCAGTGTGTTTGTCAGGATGGTAGAGGCGACTAAGGCGACGGTATGCATTGTTGATTTCTTCCTCTGTTGCCTAATGAATGACAAGAAAACAAAAAACTACTGTACAATCATTAAAGTGCAGAATGACGTGGATTCTAGCCATGACCAGTGATCCAAAGATTATGGTACAATATTAAAGAATATTACAGGAAATAATAATTTTTCTGGAATAATGGTATGTAAGAAATGAGAGGCAAAATTGCCTAAAGGAGTACCTACAAATGAACTGATAGGGAAATGTGCCTATGGAAGTAACAGTACACAGTTTAGCTCAACATTACAGTTTTACTTGGTGCCTGTTTTGCACAGCTAGTGCTATGTTTAGTTAATAAAATAACAGTTGCTGAGCAAGATTCTTTGCATCATGTTCTATTGACTGATATTACATAAGGCAATAGAAGTTATTGGGGAAAATGTGGGGTTAATCAAAGCAAAGGTAATACATTTGTACAAAGTCAACAAACCAATGAAAAACTCACCTGGCAGTCCAGAGTTACCTTAATATTCAGTATTCCTGTCATAATTTACCAATCACACACAATTGTGCATTCTCTATATAACACCGAGTATCAACAAACAATAACACAGTAAGTGACCAAGCAAACCCCAGCAGATTATGAATCTAAAGTTGGTATTTCTACTATAATTGCAGCAACTATGCCAGGTTTTAATAAGTTCTGCTTTTATTTTGCAAGTACTGTACCTCATCCTACAAAAATCATACCCACATTTTCTCAGTTGTATATAACCCACACTATTTCTGTATCTGATATCGTTCAATATAACCCAATGCTCCATAAGTTGTAATTGTTATTGCACTTTCTAACACTAAACTAGCATTACAGATGCTAGTGTAGCGTTAGTCAATATCCAAAGATAATTGTGATGGAAACATAAAATGATAAAGCACCAAACTACACATCTGCCCTAGACAACTGAGACCTATTCATGATAGACCGAGGTCAATAGATCTAATAGTGGGCCCATCCAACTGACAGGCACTAACGTACCTACAAGAGAAATAAAAGTTTCAAATATTATATTCTAATGATTTTCAGTACCACAAGTTTGAATATGGGGGAGAAATAGCCTAAACCTATTTCCCTTATGGGAGCGGTCTCCACCTCAATTCAAATAACGTTTCACCATAATTTACTTACTACAGACTCAAAAATCTGACTTCAAACTGAATAATGTATGAAAGATAATAAGTTATTTTCAATGACGAGGTGTTACTAGGTGCTGTTATGATCAAATGCCTGGCCTCTTCAGGGCCAGAGCCTCCCTGACATGAACCACTGCTAGATCACTTCTCGCCTCCCAAACCCTATATTCCATCGTACTTACTTTTCTTGGAATGTTGAGAAATGTGTAATAGTCTTCCCCATCCTCGTGCAGACCATCTAACTCGTCCGACATAGTAAAGGAATGGTATATACAGGAATTTACGAAACACCGGACTTGCCGTCTGACAACAACAACAGAACAGACGATCCTGATCATTCACTGGTACGTAAATGCACTTATTAAATAACTGAGCAATGTATGCAAGATGCTTTGGGTTATTAGATATATTTATCAAATTACGGTATTTTTGACGTACAATATTATATTTAAGTATGTATATAAGGATACAATATTTGTTTTCATCCACACATGAAACCTACGAAGTTCATGTGGTACCTGGTGTGAAAACATGTAGCAGACTATGGCTCTCAAGGTAAGGTTAGGTAGGTGTTACACGAGAGAGAAAGAGGAATGAATTACAGGCAGAGAAAGAGAGGACAAAAAATGGATGATTTTCAGAGACGTGAATGCCTTTGTGGACTAGAATCTGCTAACATGTAAACATGTTAGCAGACGATGCCCAGGTCATGGGAGGAATAAGAATGATGATTGCATCAGCTGACGGGAACCTGGACAAACTCCAAAAGTTTGTTGGTTGAATGGACTGTGAGATTCGGTTTAACTAAGTGAAGGGAAATGAGGATTGGACAAAGTGAACGAACGTCTTGGTGATTATTACTCAGTGGGACACGAATTTCATGAATCTGCATGCGAATTTAATACCAGGATTATACATTAGGATAATTGTGAAAAGTCAAGCTATTTGCAAGCAATCATGAGAATCGTTTTAAAACACAAAGACAAGTTACAGTCGTAAAATTATTCACGACGTATGTCAAACCAAACCTGGATTATCTCTCAGATTTGGTCTGCACCCAAAGAAGCACAAAGACCTGATTGAGAGGAGACGGGAAGAGAAGAGCAACTTTTATGGTACCTGAATTAAGAGAATCGAGCTATATTGAGATGCTGAAGGTTACAGGGATGTCCACCACGGAGATAGATCTGGTTGCATATTCCCTTGGGTCTTAGGTATTCGCGCAGTTCATGGTAATCTACCGGTGTTTTTCATGGGCATTTGATTTGTGGTACGTCACTTTTTTTTTTTTTTAACCTACTGATGCTATCCTGGGCCAATGATGAAGCTAGGTGTTTGTCACTCTTAGCATGTAATGTGTTATGTCAGTGAGGTCACCTTGTTATGCTTGCATATTTATCAAAGAAGTTCAATTAACTCAATATAGAAGCCTGGAGCTTCAGAAGACGCTTCGACTGTACCATTAAGGTCATTCGAGAACCACCCAGTGGACTGCTATCAGAATGTGTTACAGATAAGAAATTAGTTTTGAAGAGATTGTATATCCAGAAATTTTCGACTCGGACCTCGGGTTTTATTAACGTCGATAAGTAAACAATGGTTATCCAAACTGGCCATTTAAGAAACTAGGCTTCCATCTTGCCAGCTCAGAGAACAGGTCATCATGAGATAAGGTCAGTACCAACATATCTAACATTATATCAGCTGGTATGGACATCATCGTACTGTCGAGTCTGCTTATACCAGAGTCTCTTTCTGAAGACATCGCGTTATTCTCGCAATTCTCTATAATACTGATTTTGTTACTCTTGAGTATTGAATTGTAATAATTGCACATTTCTGCATGTCATCATCTATTACTTTCATTATTATTATTATTATTATTATTATTATTATTATTATTATTATTATTATTGATATACACAATTGTCTCTTCCACCTAAGCGAGGCAGGGTCAAGAACTAATCACTTACTCTCATATATAATGCACTATAACCAGCTTCTTGCTAATTGACAGCCAAGACCCATTGATTATTCCAGAATTTACGTTATCGTCTCATATTCCCTAGTTCTTCCTGTTGACGGCATGTGTGCCTCACCTTACTGAATTTTAAAAGGCGCCGTTACCCCAAAGCCTCTTCCATAGCCTTCCCCGTCTGCCCCTTTCCATTTCTATGATAACTTCAGATGCGCCAATCCCCACTGTACGTACTTCCTCATGGTATTAGTTATTATTTCCTCCTGTATTCTCACTTGCATTTACCCTTGCGCCATGTGGACGGATTCTCTCCCTGACACGCAGTTACTGAACATCCTATCAACTGTTATCGATTTTTCTCCTCCAGGTAATCTATCAGTTTTCCCAACTGTTGTGACTCACAACAGTAGTTAAGATATATACCTTTATATCAGAGACAGCGGCAGCTTGTAAAAATAGAGGAGCAAAAGCCAGTGATCTGAAGGCGACGATTCAGCATACTATAGTTTTATAAAAGGAAGTCTAAACAAAATGGGGCAGGGGGGGAACCCCCCCCCCCCCCCCGCTCCTCAAAATGGGGTGCTTCAGCCCCCATGTGCCGCCGCTACTGATTCTCTCCTTACATTGTAAAAGGATGTACTAGCAAAAAACATCAGCAAAGCTGTTAAGTAATTTCTTAAAATAGAGATATTCACGCACCGATCTCGCTTATGATATGAAGTTTTGCTGTGATTCATTGAGCGTCGTTTATGACACTTTTTTCTGAATTACTTTTGCCTATGATGTACTTGAAATTGAGAGATTTTATGTTCCTCTATTTAGGACCCAACGCCCTGGTGTATCCAGCGGGACGGATAGCCCACCTCTTCATTCAGAGACACGCCATAATCAACAGAGCCACATATAACAGCCTCAGTCAAGCAAGTACATTTCCAGCAAACTACAGAAGCCACTGGCTGGCGAACGAGGAGCGAGGCAACGCAGGATATATGACGAACAAATCGCCCAGAATCGTAAGTCCACAACGAACTCCTCCATGATTGTCAACCTGTTCTTATTGACATTGTCTGAATAGTATTACGAACTCTGGCTCATTGCAGGGTGGGGTCAAGGGTCATGTTATCGTACTATAAAATCGTATCTTCGTGCTTTAGAAAAGTATAGTCGTGCTCAGTGTTAAATGACATTTAGCTGTTGGACGGCATTAATTCCAATTACAAAAATAAATGAACGTTACTGGGATCTCACTTCTCGTACATGACGTCAGCAGAAGGGGCAGCCTAGCATTTTCTTCATGATGATGGCTCTGGCAACACTTTAGATCTGCCTCATACATAATATACTTGTTGTTCTCAAGCCTTCCTGTATCTCCTCAGTCTGGATGTAGATGGATTTGTAGATTTCCTCATTAGTTCTCTTAAAAGAAACATGTAACAGGATAGTGATTTATAGTCTAGCCATAAGCTTATAGCAAAAAATTTAGCTTTTAAAAGTTCCAATGTTACAGCCATACTTAGTGATATTAAAAGAAATATGTGACATTTGGTGAGAACCTAAACACGTCAAAACTCGCTGTTATGATTATTCAAGATCATGTAAGTCTCTTGATTATTATAATCAGTTCTTTACATTTTCTTTAAAGAGGCGAGTTGCCCATCCACCAACAGTAGATAATAGTGAAAACAAGGAATATGTATGTGACAAAAGTCCAAGAATAACAAAAAGTTTCACATTTTCATTGTGGTTCTCATAGTAGATAATAGAACATTATAGTTTTTTTAGTAATTTTCATGCAGAGTATATCAATAGTTGTAGATTGATTGACTTAGTTAGTGCACGTATCATGGTCTTTACAGTCACCACCTCCTGCAGTGGCATGCTACAAAAACTACTGAAGTCACCCACCCACGTACATCTCGTTTTCTATATAAATAGGAGACTTTGCGATCGCAACTTCTTAGTAATCATTGTTTGTTTTTCCTGTTTCTCTGTATCCCTTTAAATACCTAAATGTGGATTCTTTGAGATAATTTCATAATCATGGATGAAGTGCAAAAATAAGATTATATTATGGAATGCCATCTGTGTTATTGGAACACTGGTGGTGGTATCATCACTTGAGTTGTGGCCAAATACGGAGAAACACTCACTCAGTATAACCAGAGTTGGCGGTTTTCTGCTGCATGTAGCGACTTTTATCACTCTTGGGCGCGGTTGTTCATTCACAAGTAACTACCGTGGATTAATCTATTTTATGCTGAATAACAATAGATTATGTATAAGGTTTTTTGATGGTTTTATCCTAGCGAATACACTAAATCTAAACTTTTTAAATACTCGTTGTTTCATTTAGTTGTGGAAATTACGTTTTTGCTTTTCTAAGTGAATAAACTTCATTTCATTCATGTTATTTTATCACATTTAAGCTTATTGACAGAATCATACCATTTTATCTACTACCTATGGACTGCCAAAAGAACTGATGAAGATGTTATCAGCGGCGTATCTCATAAGTTTATTGATAACTTCTGGCGCCACTGACACAGTTGTCGTAATATTAAGATTTTTAGGCCAATTTGATATTCATGTGCTGATCAGAGCGGCCAGTCTATATGAAATGCTTTCGTGTATCATGTATCCAAGTGGTCCGTCTATAAATTGAGTTAACTGATTTTCAAATGTAATCCTGTTCAGAATTAGAGAGAAATAATGGACACAATAAGGTTTAGTCAGATTAAAACTGATTTTATGAATGGTTACTCCGTTATCGTTCATAATCTGAATCAGTAATGAGCAGGTGAGAAATGTTACTGATTATTGGCAAGAATAATAAGGCTATCCATGAATGAGCATTGGTATTAGCTTTATAAAGATAGACTTCTTAGAATGATTTTTTTTTCTTTACTTATATTTCTTGGTGGCACAGTTTACTCTCTAAGACTGGATCCTACCTGCTCAAGGTTTTTCTGCAAGTGAAAATTTCACTTATGGCGAGACCATATTTCCCTGCTACTGAAAGTAGCGCAGCTGAGCTGTGTGAGCCTTTAGAAAAGAGGTTCTGGAATAATTGTAGAAAAATAGATATCAAATAATTCAGCTTCAGAGCTGCGTTGCATTCAGTTGGTAAGGAAGTGTTAGACTCCTTTGGAGTCACTTCTTTGATGAGATAGTACTCCTTTTCGTTCATTGACAGTGACACAGTCATATATACATATATAGCATTTCAAACTTGTATGCTGTTTCTCGCGTTAGTTTGGTAGGGACGAGGAAATGGCCTTATATATATTGTATATAAGGCCATTTCTAAGTGATGATAGATATGAGATCCAGAGGATATGAAGGTAAACAAATCATTAACTGATTTTATTAAAGAGAAAGCTTTGTAATTAATTTACTTTAAACATAATGTAATGCCTTTACTAAAGAACATGAACCATGTAGGTGGATTTGAAATATTGTTGGAAGAAAATAAATGGTTTACGTAATTTTCACGTTATTTTTGTGAACAGACAGTTGCAGAATATTTTCACGGATATTGATAAGCTTATGTTTAGAACTTAAACTAAATTTTAGTTTCCGTTTATACATACAAGCATTTCGACTGAGAGAAAAAATCTATTTGATTTCTGTCCGTCTCATTAAATATCCTTAAAATCTGCAGTTCTTTGGAACTTTACCATGGAATCAGGGATCATGAGTCATTTCATCAAAGAAATTCTTTATTATAAAGGAGTACGTGAGGTTAGCGTGTTTATCTGGTCAAGCAGAAACTGCTGGATGTAGCGAGCGCTAAGCGCAGGCGAGGTGGCCGTGGCAATACTGTCAGTGCCGTAGTGACGCGGTGGGTTGGGACATCTCGCGAACGACTGTCTTGTAAATCTTCTTGTGAACGACCTCCCATTGACCAGTGATCGTAATAAATGACCCTATGGGCCAGCTTACAGCAAAATATATCCGTGATGTTTGGTGTATACGGTGCTAGAGCCCCATGGGAGGGCGATACGTGTGTTGTTTATACAGGCTGCAGCATCACACACTGCCTCAGACACAGATGTGCTCCACTCTCTTCATTTCTCCCTAGTGTCACCTCCGGCACCCAGGATGTGACGGCCAGGCTGGTGATCTTGGCCACAGTGTGACTCAGTAACGCTGTGAACTCTATTCGTGGAGAGTTTGACAATCTGTAGTTACGGAGTTATCAGTGGACTGAACCAAGTTACAGGACAGGGGATACGTGTGTTTTAGGAAGTGTGACATTTTATTTTGATTCGTCATATATATCTATATAATGTACTATAGTTGAATTATGGTGTTGTCGTTGTGGGTATATCTGTCAACAATGGGATGAAGGTATTTGTTTGTGGATCTGATAAGATTATGGTGCCCTCAGTTTATCAATAAAGTGACACAATTAAGTCTCGCATTTGTGTTGCTGTTTCGTTGAAAATCAGTGTACCTTCTGTGACTACCAACTTGGCAATGAACTCTCATGTGATGTTCTATGACAGTTACGTGGACAGAACTCTTGGAAAACTTGGTAATTACAAAAATTAGGCTGTCTATGTATACAAAACTGTCAGTTAACTTTAGATTATTAAGGGTAATTGTTAATGGCTTATACTTGACATGTTATGAATAATTGACCTCTTCAGATTAACTCTAGTATAGAGTAGACCAAACATATATCCCCAGATCTAACCATGTAACTTGACTGGTATCCTTGCAGTAAATCTTAACCTGTTTCTTACTGAGAATTATCATAACTGAAGAATATAATATAAACTGACATATTCCAGATGGTCAGTTCTCCATAATAAGTTTCCAGTAGAATTCAGGAATGATTACCTTTTAGGTTATTTTATAGCGAAATGATTCTTTTTAGACATTTGAGTAAAATATATTGACATTTTAAACAGCTGACTTCAAATGGTGAAGTACACAAATGTTGATATTGTAAATACTGGGCTTTAAATGCTTTACGTGGGACATTGTCAGTAAATATCATTACTATGTGGCTCTGCTCTGTTGAATCAGCAGTTTTAGATTCATCAGAACCCTTACAAGAAACATACAATTTTTGAGCTTTGGAAGCTGTTCCCTTAAAGTTATCAGTTTATCTGATAGTATATGATTTACCTTTCCAGGTAGTTGGCATAGTAGTCTTAGAAATCTGATTAAGATCAAACAGATTCATGCAGTAGTTTACATATGGAGCATGGTACAGTATTTGATATGCTGTAGCTATTATTACTTAGCTGACTCACCTGCTCTATTTTTCTTGCTGATTTGGCTGTAAATTGATACCTACCCCAAACCATCAGGATTCCCAGATTTTGTGCACCAAATAATGTTTGTTTCATTCTGTTCTAATAGTTTTTTTTTATGATAGTTTCCTCATGCTTCTTAAAGAAATTCATAATCTTAGGATCAGTGTACTTTACTGATGAAGTATTATTTGTTTTTGTGGAATTTAACTGCTCTGGCATATGGTTTTGTTAGTTGTGAAATGATTAGGACGTTTCTAAGAGTATAAAGGATGGAGATAGATGACTGCCTCATAAGAATGTTTATGTGAAGGCTCTTTAACACATACCATGTACTTATCAGATTATTTTAAATGTATTCCCAGATTTAATGAGGCAGTCTGCTTTTTATAATGGCCAGTATGGCTAGGGCAAACATTCTCCAGTGTTGGCCTTCTTGGATGAAAGGAAAAATGAAGAGAATGAGAAAAAGAATGCAGAAGAAATTAATTTGAGCTTGTCAGGTGTTTGCAGACCTAACTCTTAAAGTAGTGAAAGGCAAAAGAAAGAGGATTCCACAGCTTTGTAGTTTGAGGAAAGAAGGTGGTATCATAACTGCCAGCCAATGTTAGGCTGCTTTTTACACAGAAACTATTGATAGCAGCAGACAGTCTAAATGGGTCTAGGCCTTAGTAGTTAGGACATATCTCAGGAGCAATGGCTGAAATAGTACCTGCAGAATAGAGAGCAAGAGCAGTAACTTAATGGCAGATGAAATGGGATGTTTGAAGAGTTGTTATAGGGAGAGTTGACAATGTGAAAGGCTTTTATTTTTCACTCTGCCTGAGAAAGAGATGAAAGCAGTCACCCTAGATAGTAAACATTATACTGGGATGAATAAAGACCCTTGTAGCCAGGCTGTCGGGGCTATATGGGCCTGAGGGCTGTGTCTTCCAACAGCTTGGTTGACCAGTGATCTATTCCAGCAGCCTCCGGGTTCAGCCTTTTCTCTGAGGATGAAGACCCCCCCCCCCTCCGAAAACTTCACAAATTAACAGCCCCAGCTTCTGGGAAGTAGATATTTTGTTCAACATGTAGGGTTTCCATTGGTGAATAGAAGCTTTGGTTATGCCTAGCATTTTATGTTACTGCTGATATCAGTTGTGGAAGTTTGTAGTTTGACATTGATTTTAAGAAATGAGCATGGTTTAGAAAGAGGTGTGGGTAGGAATTGCATTTTGGCGCCATTGACTTTAACCAGGGCACTACCTTTCATTTCTAGATGCTGATGAGACTTCTAAGATACCCTCGGCAAAATTTTATTAGGTGATGTGTAAATGAAGTGAACAAAAACGTTAGAAAAAATTAGATAAGAGATCTGTTGTTTTTAATTAAGAATTTGTCATATGGACGTCTGAGAGTGGAAACATTTGAAAAAAAAAATATGCCTGATTTAAGATTGAGTTTTGGATGTAAAAACAGCTAGATTGATTTGGTAGATCTTAATTTCAGAGTACTTAGTATGCATGATTTCATTTCTGCTGTGGGATATGATGTTTTTGTGTACTTTTATTTTCATGTGATATAATAAGAGAACTTTTGTAAAAGGTATATTTTTAACTCTGAGGGGTTAAGATTCAACATGGTAGTTAAGTTTGGCTGTCTTCAGAATCTTTTCATGAGAAGCTGAGAACTGTGTTTTCTGAAAACAAATTCTTCTCACTTTTGGAGCATTTTGATTCTCTCAAAATGAACGGATTGTAATGTAGAAAATTTTGTGCAGAAAGTTTCTTTTTTTTCTTTACCTTAAAGTCAGTTCCCATATACAGGGGATGGTTCAGGAACATACAGGATTACGGCTCACTCATTGTGCTGAGGTAAGATTAAAGCATCAGAAGCATTTAATTTGCACACAACATTGATTCTCCTCATTTGTGATTAGTATATTAGAGTCATCATTGGACTCACAAATCCACTTTCTGTTTGCATGTTTCCATAAACTCACCTTTGCATATAAATACTTCCAAACTGATGCAGCCATCTTCTTCCCTCTTCTCATATTTTCAGTTTCTTTTAGCATTCTTTTGTATGAATTCTTTCAATCTTAAAGAATGGGTTCTTAAATGTCATGTTGGAGGACCACTCTGCCAGCTTACATGATAGTTTGTTAATTGATGGATTATGTGAATCCTTAGATGGAATGAATGCTATTGGGTTATATTCATGTCCATCCATGAATGCAGTAGTAAGACTGATGATGGCTTGAATAGGGACATATTAGTTTCATTTAAAGTATCAAAAGACACTGAATTCTGTACCCAAGATTAAAACCAGTCTTATAGATTCTGGAGGTATCTGTCTGTCCCTGTTTATTTATTCCTTACCATGGTTAGGATGGATATAGTTCTTTTTGTATAGTGGTCTTTGCTCAAGCTCTTCTGGCGAATATGGTTTAGTGTATTCTGGAGGAAGCTGTCCAGGTTGTTTTTGAAGTCTGGAGTCTCCCTTGGAGGTCTTGGTACTTGCTGGTATTAGCTTAAATGGAAGTGGACTTTTAACATTTAGACTTTCTCTAATGTTCTCTCTGACACCTCAGCTTTCACTGCATTCATTTTGCACGTTTCAGTTTCTCATTGCAGCATGTGGTTGCCTTCTAGCTACCTCCATCAGTTCGGTGAAATATCAGACTTACTGGTACAAATTAAGTATACTAGAACTGCTTTAGTTACAATCTAAACGTCAGATATACATACATCTTTAGGCTTGAAAAATGACGAGTGCCCGTTGTACCTACAGAGGTAGAGTGAAAGACTTTGTAGCATGTACAAATTGATTGTTTTCTAGGGTTCAAGATAATTTAGCGATCTGTTAGATGTGAAACATTTCGTAGAAGTATTCGTATTGCATCCAGAAGCCTGTGAGATAGTGTTTGGTTGATGTCAATTGTGAAGGCTTGCCAGCGAGGTGGGTCACTGACCTCCCACCTATCTAATACTTGACCTGACGTTTCGTCTCTTACCATCTTTGTCCGACATCTGCAAGCGTACATAAGAATTGGTTTTAACGACGTCAGTAACAGTAGAGGAGATTGAATGCTTGACGTAACAGACACATAAACTTTGAATGTTTTAATTCGTTTGTATATAGAATTTTGTAGCTTGATGAAACACGTTGTATGGTCAGTATTTTCGTCTTATCACTTTACATTATTGCCCACATATATGGGGAATGAAATGTTATTCCTTTTGCTAGGAGTCCGTCATCCGGTAGTAAGAAATAGGTCTATCCTTACGTTAAAAGTGGATGACACCTCCCACGCCAATGGGATCTGTGAGATTCATGCGTGGGGACGTAAACTTTTTCAAGATATGCTTTGTTGATAGAATATCGTTGCGTGTGATGTTTTTTTACGAGTGATTATTTGTTTATCTAGTAATGTTGATATATAATGTGTAATGTTTTCTTTCGGTATTAGGTATTCGTTTGTAACAATATCTGCAGGGTGACGTGACGGAAAAGAGTGATTATTGGTGTGGGCAAAGTGATTCTTGCCCAGCAGTTCCTGGAACAGAGTGCCTATATTATGCCCATCGAGCTAAAGGCTGAACATTTATTCGACGCATATTAGAAGACGTTCCGCGGGACCCCTGCGCTCGCTGCTGCTCCTGCTCCTATTTCACCCCTGGCGTAGTGTGGTTAGAGCAGTAGAGCCGGCAAGATGATGGCCGACGGGAAGGTGATCGGTGACGGGTCGTGGGAGCTGCACATCCACGTCACCGACCTACAGGTGGAGAGGATTCTGAGAGTGAAGAGTGACCTTCACATCGGCGGCGTGATGCTGCGCCTGGTCGAGGAATTAGGTAAGCCCTTCCTTATAATGTTTACCTTTTTTTTTTATCTCCCTTTCCCATTCTTATGTATATATTAAGTATTCTAATGTCGTTATTAGCAGCTAGGAAACACTTTAGTGTCACCCGCGCGTGAAGGGCGTGAATGCGGCAGCTTTTAGAAAATTATTTTGATCCATTATAACAGATTGAACATGACCAGCGGTAACATGTAAGTGCATCCACCGGAAACTAGACCAGATATGCTTTTTATGAGGCTTGGTTTAGGCTGCGTCTCGCCTACAATTACTCCAGGCAATCTCCCGCCCTACATAAAAAATGTCTGGAATTTTTGATTCGTGCAAAAAACAGCAATGACATTAAACCTACGTCATTTTTTTATGCCGGATAGCTACGTATGTTCTGGGCGTCATTGTCAAGGTCACATTCCAAGTCATAATTGTGAAGGAGCTCGTCACAAGGTCATTTATATACTTATTTTGAAGAAACAGTTGTGTGTGACCTCATGCCTCTTGTGAAATAAAAATAAAACTGGTTTATTTATTCATCTTTGGTTTACTGTGGAGGCAAGAGTGGCCAGCGGGTGAGTACCGGAACGGTGTGTGTGACATGCTCGCATACCAACGGTCGCTTACCCGTCGTATCAGGTGTCGCTGGTCGTCCTGTATGTTGTATGTTGGCAAATTTAATGGCTGTCAACAACCAAGGTCATTAAATTACAACCCTAACTATACGTCAAAACATTGATTTTTTTTTGCGAACTATGTTTACTTGTATTGTCCACTGATATATCCCCAATAGTTAATGAGTAGTGTTTTATCGGCCTTTATATAATATAGATGCTCTCAGAACTGTGTTCGGTTTGAGAAATTAGGATTATGGCTGTGGTATGCGTTTTTCTCGCCTCCTGTCGTTGGAGGCAAAGTTGGAGCCCGGCACCCATCATCAGTGTGGACATGAGATTTATGGTTGTCAAGATATCCCTTTTCATCATGGGGACGATTAACTTTTTTCTTTTTTTCAGGGAAGGGCATGGCTTTCGTGTTACCAATTTGTTTCTAACATATTTTCATCACTACCAATTTGCTCCAAACATATCTTCCTCCACTTTGCATTTCATATTCTTCCTTAAACTCAAAGTTTGCTCTGGCTGTAAAAGGAGATACTTATTGCTTTGTAAAATACTGCAAAACTGGTTATGTATTTAGTTTGTCATGATTTCTCAAACAAGGGAGTATCGTTGCCAGCCTTGAACAGGTGGCTGACTACCTGATGAATGACCTCACCTTCACCTGGCAAAGTTTCACTAAGCTTAGATGTACGTGTAAATGGACATCTCGTGTCATTACCGCAGGACTTGTAAGGGTAATGATATGCTCTTTGTGCTAATATGTTTTAAATGCATATAGATTGGTTAGTGGTCATACAGTTTTGGGATGCTGTATATTGACGTGCATTACTAGATGATTGTATGCGTTAGTTGTCTGATGTGAAGTTTGACAAGTTAACACGGACTTCTTGGAGTTGTATATCCACAAAACGTTGTTTGAAACCTCTAGTTCTTGGCAGCGACGGGTTTCAGCGGTTAGACTTTGTTGATGGGGCGATAAGTTGCAACTGTACCCCATTGCCAGACGTTGAGTCACGGGGCTTCTTACCGGCAGCGCGGGTACAACACTAATGTGCTTCTGAGTACTTTTAGATAGAAGAGCGGCTAAATTTACCCATTAATGAGATTATAATATGGATTTATTATTACCTGGGGTTGAGTGTTGAGTAAGAGCTTGGTGTTTTGACGTTTGAAGGTCAGCAGGTGTTTTAGAGTTAAGTAAGGTGAGGGGTCTCTTACCGTAATATAGGTTAGGGTTGGTGGGAGTGGAAGATATGGTGTTAAGGGCCAGCAGCTAAGGGGTTTGTAGTTGAGACTTTTCTGTTTTTCGACGATGTGGGTTTTAATCTCATCGTTGATAAAACTGGTGTGTACAGAAAGTATAGGACTTTTCTGTCTGGTGCAGGAGGTTGTGGTAGGAGTGAATTTAAGAGGGGTGGGTGCCTGGGCGGTGTCAAGGTTCAAGTAGAGGTGCTGGGTAGAATTATTTGTAGATACTTTGGAAAATATAGAAAAGTTTAAGGTGAAGCGTCTTGAAAAAAAAAAAAGGTTGTGGGTAGGATGGGCGTGTGATCCGTGGTTCTCGCCCCTAAGATGGATCAGGGAACACATGAATGGTCTCATGTCGTGGGGGAGAATCACTGGCCAGCTCCACCCGCCATATAAGGCGATGACGTAGGCTGCCTGTCCTCGCCCGTACAAAGGCGTAACATTGGTACCTGTGGTAGTGTAGTGGTCTGGGGTCTTGATGGAAGATTATTACTTGGGAGAAAAAGTTTGTGTGTGTATTGTTATGTATTTTTACAAGTACGGGGAGGGATTATTCCACTCCAGGAACCCTATATCGCGAACTTTCTCCACTGTCGTACAGCATTCTTTTAAGCTGTTTCATACTGCCATTTACCTTTTCATTATTTAGATTATTCTCTTCATCCGTTTTCTTGCTTCTTTAATTTTTTTCATGTATCTTTTATCACAAGTTTGTGGCTTACTTGTTAGGGCCTTCAGTTTTTTGTCGTTGCATCTTTCGAAAAAACAACAAAAGTCGAAAGGGCTAGACTACTTTTAAAACCTGAAGGTCGTGATCAAGTCGCCTCTGTACTCTTTCTTGCATGGTGTGTGTTTAATTGTGATCAGCATGGATAATGCATTGCAGGGAGTATGAAGATAGAGGGTAAGCTTGTTGAGACAGTAGTGGTAGTGGTGTGACCAGCTGGACAGGATATGACGGACATCCTGGCATACCCATCCTCACCTCTGGCTACTACACTCGACACACCATCATACCTCACACATACATACATACGCCATAAACCTCAAGGCTTGACCTTCCTTCCATGTTCATGGAAATTGGGAAGCTAACGATGTGATACGCCCGACATTAGGAGAGCGAATGTTCGCAGGTGGCTAGGTTATGGGATTATGTGAAAATTATGTAGCCTTCACAGGTGTCAGAATGTCCTCATGAGTTGATGGGTGTTTCACATCCTTTCTGTCTCAGTCATGGTGCAACATGAGGGTAGTATGTATTTTATACGTCAAGGTCTAGAATATCATTTCACGGAGGACAGATGAGTCCTTGTTGAGGGAAAGAGGTTAGGGGGTGCGGTGGTGTCTGGTGCGCTCTTGGATGTTAAGTGTCCATTCGTAGATATCTCTGTGGTCGAATGTTGAACGTTTAGGTTTGGCGTCGCGTGAATATTGTGCTTGAATGGGCCTCGCCCATGAAAGGTCAGAGTGACATTTGTGATTGTGTTGTCATGTGATGAATTGTGACGAATTTGTCATTTTGGTTGTTGTATGTGGGAGGTGAATACAAGCTGGTTGGAGTGGTGGAGAGGGAGAATGCTGTGGTTGCAGGGTTGGTAAAGGGTGTGTTGGTGGTAGTGGTGGAGGAATGTAGGAGTGGAAAGGCGCAGCCGAAGGACGGATGAAGGGGTTGGGGATTCGTACATGGCTGGAGGAGGTCAGGTGAGGTCACCCGGCAAGGTTAGACAGGAGAGGTCAGCAAAAGCTTAGTCAAGTGAGATCATAAAACAGGTCACAAGTGGGCCAGACATGTGAGGTTAATAAAGAGGACACATGAGGGGTATGTGAGATTAGCAAATAGGTCTTATGTGTGGCCTAGACAGGTATAGCTGTTAAATAAGGGGTCACACGAGTCAGGTGAGCAAGACAGGAAGTTTTGAGTAGGTCAGGCAAGTGAGGTCAGCACCCCATGAGTGGGTTAGCAGGTGGGATCGTTAGGGGGAGGGGGTTTCATGACCTCTCCCAGGATTGATTATTCACACGCTCTCCGCTCACCTCACACCTCACACTTTTTTTTCGTTATTGTTGCCTTTCTCTTGGTCGTCACTGTTTTGCACGACCGTCGGATAGCATGATGGCCTGGTCTTTGACCAGACTCGTCAGAAGAGGTCTGGTGAAAGGCTGGGACATTGTACCGTGGCAAGGGTTGTACCGTCATGCCCAAGGATACGACAGTCGTGATCAAGGAAGCTTTGCACCTTCGTGCTGCAGGGTCGTATCGTCGTGCTCAAGGATCTTACCGTAGTGCTCGAGTGATTGTCATCCGGAAAACACACACACACACACACACCTCTGATATAACTTAATTGTTTGCCCCACATTTCTATTACAAGCACGGTGCTAGGCCCCGGCGGGAGAAGTGTTACATGGGAGACTGTGAAGGTGAGGCTCCGGGATGAGTGAAAGTGTCATGTTCGTTCGGGGGAAACGACTAGTCAACTAAACCTTCAGTTATGTAATCATTTGACAGATTGATTACAAGAGTTGATGACCCCAAAACAACATTACAACCCTAGATTCTTATTCAACATGAAAAGTAGTCTGTAAACCTAAGGAAAATACCAAAAATTGCCGGTAAATAGTTCAGGGTATTTTTTTTTCTGAGAAACATTTTGTTGTAACAGCTAAATATAACATGATGAAAGGCTTCTATACTTGACATGATCATGGGAGGTAACTCTTAATGCTATGAATCGGGGGGGGGGGGGGGGGGGGTGG
>JAUUDZ010012460.1:0-11536 GCA_032361705.1 Panulirus versicolor | reverse complement strand
TTGGAATCGCCATGTAACCAAAGGGCTAAGCCACTTCAGATGCCGACAACTCTTACCTTCTGAACTGTTTGCTCCCAATGTAAGGAGTTTATCTTTTTTTTTTTCCTATGGCACACTGTGCTCGCTTCTGGGAGGTTCTGCCTAAACATACTTAATATGAGTCGCCTTTATTATCAATTCTCCTTACCTGAACCCAATACCTGACCCATTTTCTTAGGCTCCGTCTCTGTGTAAGTTGCTTTGTCTCTATTCTACAGCTATTACAGCGGTTTCTCCTCCTAAGAACTGGTTGTTTCTGTGTGCCCAGGACATCAGCGACAACAAATAGTAATGCGCAATCAACTGCTTCACATGATCAGAGTGTGGCTACTGGTAACTCAAGGACGAGCGTTTGTAATGTCTCTTTGCCTACACCTTTAAACTCTGGGACTTTTAACCCCCATCAAATCTTGTCCTAACAACAACAAAGACCTTCCTCTTAAGTTCAATCACCATTTCTAACTCGGATGAAACCTACCAGACGTTCCAAGTCAAACCTCACCCATAAAGCCCAAGCACACATGCATTCATTTCCTGCTCATGGAAGAGTTGGTTAAATGTCACAGAAGCAGCACCTCATTCTGTTCATATTAACGATAGCTTTGTGTGTGTTTGGGAGCGTTATAATACCTCGAGGAATAATAATAATAATAATAATAATAATAATAATAATAATAATAATGGTGATTTTCTGCATGGTCTAGCTGAGAAATGAGAGCGAAGAGCTTTTTTAAGCTGATGATAATAATAAATAATAATAATAATAATAATAATAATAATAATAATAATAACAATAATAATGAAAGTAGTTCTTTTGCCGACAAGCTGGCACCGGTGGGTCAAGCATTATTCCGCGACACTAGGCTCCGGCCAGGCAGGAGCCATGAGTTATCTGGCTGGATTGGTTTAGCCCCAACAGTTTGCCCTGATTTCAAGACCGGCGACGGGTAAGAGCTTTTCCTGCGAGCCAGCTGGACTCGGAGCAATCAAAATTAATCCCTTCGCTCATCAGAACTGCTATTTGCCTTTATCTCTAAAACTTGCAATCCCTATTCTGATAAAGGAGAAAAAAAAAGTCAATATATTCAGAAATAAAAGTGGTAATGAAAAAAAAGAAACTCGTCGGCAAAATAAGTATTTACTCACCGGCACATTACCAACAGATAATGCTACCACATATCACTCACTACACAGGTTCACATGCGCATTAATCGCCGACATAGTCTTCACCCGATGCACTCAAAAATCTTAGGCAATTACCTCTTGCAAACACAGCCGCATTTACCTTTGGATGGCGTCGAGGGATCGCGCAGTCTGGCTCCCATACCATGAAGAATATCTCGGTGTTTGCACATCGTAATCCTGCATATCCTTCAAAGTCACCACTGCTCACCACGTACACACTGAAGGAATAATAACCACTTGAACACAACACCTCGCTTGAGTCGTCATTACTCAATTGCACGGGCTCGTATTTCCTTGGTGCAGAGTGTATGTCAGTAGGTGTCCTGGCCCCGTTACCTGGCAACACGAGGAGTGTAGTTAAACGCGTAATTAATCTCCACAACTATCAAGGTATTCAAGAGCCACGTTTAGAGAATATCTTGGCTACTTTTTCTCTACGCGTCCACCGGCCGATCTGAAGAAAGCTCGCTCGCACACTGGGGTTAGGGTGCAATATAAATCCCCGAACCTGTACTCAAACTTTTGCCACCCACATGAGGAACAGGCAGGTCATTTGCCCCACGCGTACCCACCACTCACTCATTCATGGCTCATAACACTGACCATCTGCCGAGCGCATGTGCGTCACATTTACGTTGTATGGTACACTCTAACATACTAAATGAACCCAAGAGCCGGTCGTGTTTGGAGACGACCCGGGCCGGAAACTCAAACGTAGTAATGTTTCGTTTACCAATCTCGGACCACGGGATTCACGCTTGGATGCTAAACCTTGAACTAAAGATGGTAGAACACTGTCATCAGATAGTACAAGTAACACTTCTTGCAGATATATGGATACCCTGAGAAAGACAAAGATATCTTTCTTTTTTTTTGAACAAATGAGGCATAGTAAAAATACTGCGGGACGCAGAGCAAAAACTAGGCTATACATATGACACAGATTCTAGAATTACACATTTCACGAACGTCTTTTGGCAGACCTGTTTGTATAAACACTTAAGTCACAGCACCAGTCTACAAACTACGTTACGTATAAACTATCTAAACGTAACATTTTCTTCACCCAGCGGCATTAAAGACGACAGGACATCCCTTATGTAAACCACACTTTTACTTTCCACACAGCACCAGTTTTATCTTCATATAAACTATTCAAACGTAACATATACGTCACCCAGCAGCATCGGCGGAAGACCAGAGAGGATATGACGACAAGGCCTCCCTTCTGAACCCACGATAAGAACGCATGACACATTGAGGCCCGATTTCTCAACTGGGCCTCAGAAGCTTAGTGCTGGGTGGCTATGCTGAACAAGTCACCAAGCCTCGGTGGCCTAAATCTTCATGACTGGACAGTCACAGCTCTGGGGTCTATGCTGACCAAGCCGCTATCACCTCAGCTGCATCGGCCCACATCTTCTCCGAGACCAAACATTTATCAGCCTCCCTGTATGGGCCAGCCATCTTATCGTGTGTTTACGTGGGTGGAACTCGTCTGGGGTGATGATGCATCTATCCGACGTTATTAGCATCAATTCCACTCCGACGCTGTTAACATCAATTCCATTACTGCGACCTGAGATATATATCTGATACTGCGTTCTGAAGTCGGCTTGAGGATGGTCCCTTGTCGATAGAACTATCGTGAAGATTAAACTATAAACAGATATTTTGAGATATCTAATGAGAGGTAAAAGGGGAAACAGCCAGAGCAGTAGATCTGGATTTAAGAAATATCTGAAACCATATTACGTCATGAAGTGAGATATTGCACTTTAAATGCCAGTAATAAGATAAAAGATCGTAAAAATAAAAATAAAAACTACAAACGACCCATTATATAAAAGTAAAACAAGAAAGTAGCCCTTTATATGCACATAACAGAGAAAGGAAATGACAAGCAACGTCAAAAAGTTAAATGACCCTTTAATTACCAGTAACAAAAAAATCAAATAGGGTCCCATTAGAGTTTGTATCATCAAAAATCAAATAGGGTCCCATTAGAGTTTATATCATCAAAAAGCTATGGTGGAGCCTTATCAATGCATGTCACATTTAAAGTGCCACTTATATACTCCAAGCAGAAAAGAAGGCTCAGTGGCCCTTTCATGGAACTGACAAATAGTAAACAGCAACTTTCGATACAAATGACAGAAAGCCAAGTACTCATTCAAATACGCATACAGCAATGGCGAAATCTTATATAACACTGATAAGAGAGGAGGGGTCTTCATTCTTCCAACTGCTATCTGTGTACAGATTCCATATCTTGCATATTTAGAATCTTATCATGAGCGCTGCTGTCTCCCCCCACGACAAGGAATGGGAAGAGTAAATCACGCCCATTAAGAAATACCTTAAGATCCTTGGTACTGACCACAGGACATGTTAGGGAAGAAACGCCATGGTATCTGAGGCAATGCGAATTCGCAATGAATGTGCCATAATAAGTATAGCACAACAGTGTTTTCATCATCCGGGACCCAAAACTGTATGATACGTTGCCTACGCCCACTTCAAGAAACCTGGCGCCTGCAGTGATGAAATTTAACATATTCCTCGACCAGTGGTGGTTAAGGCCTCCAACAGCTTCATTGAACAAATAAGCAAAAAGACAGCTTGGTCCCTACCCAAGATGGATATCCCCAGCTCGCCGGGGACTCGTAAACATGACAAGAGCTCCTTCTTGACAAACAACTCACACGTTACTAATAAAAAAAAAAAAAGAAATGCAAAAAAAGGGAAAAAGTCCACTTTATCTTGCCGTTGTAACATATTTCCCCTCACAACCACCTCACAAAAAAATAAGGGCTATGAGGGTATAAGAAGCCCGACGACTAAGCTTAAGGTATGCCAAGGAATAAAAGTTGTAAAACTTACTAGGTTACCATGTCAAGGCCACAGGCATTACCAGCTATATTTCAACTTCACAACTTCAAGATTTAATAACAGATAAGGGGTTAGAAATTATATTAATGCGAATTTACATGCCAGGTTTGGGAATACAAGTTATAACATGACCACATTAGCTACGATACCACACCCCAGGGAATGATTTAGAAGCTACATGACATACGATCCTGCCTTCAGCGAGCCGAACAAAGGCGTCTAGAATTCGCGAACCTTCCGGAGTGGAGCGTTCTCCCTCGGAGATGCTGCTCTTCACAGCACTTTTATCCCCCCACCTCCCTAGTTTGCATCCTGATGAATAAATAACACGACGTATCAGGCGGCCGTAATCCTTGTCCAGTTCAATATAAATGCAAAAGGAGCAATTTATATGCTCCCGAGCAAAAATTTTAAACTCGTGACATCACAATGAAATGACACACTGCAGCAGAAGGGTCGTACCGTTGAGGACCTTTCTGCTGAGTCAAGGGGGTCATGGTCGAGGGATCGATCGTACCTTTATATGCCCCCAGGCTCGAACCGTCGAGGTAAGGGATCGTCTGATCATGATGCACAAGGGACGCATCAAAATCGTGGTCAAGAATGATATTTTGTCGCGTCCAAGGGCCGTACGGCCATGCTCAAAGGGTCGTGCTTTCATCGGTCAGAGATCGTAATGTCGTGTCCAGGGGACAACTGCAATCAGTGGAACAACGAGACAATTAGGTCCCAAATCGAGCAGCTGAGGCAGAGGAGCCATCAAATCCAACGTAGGGTATTACGCACTAATAAAACACCGATGTAGAGAGACACACGAGAGAGGAAGGTAGATGATGAAGACACGCAACCACAACCAGACGGGCATCAGTACCTCGAACCATTCACAAGAACCGTGGAAGTCGTAAAGTCGTGCGAACTGGCATGTTGACTGTGTCGCAATGTAACGCAGGCGGGGACTCATGTAGCGATGAGATATTAACGACCAATTTAGCTCAGCCCCCTTATACTCATAACATCCAATCAATACTCCCGAACCTTAAGTGATGAGGGGTCATTTATCTACGATGGCTCTTGTTACGGGCGGAAGTCCCCATCAAAGCCATAAAGCCGTGGGAGGAGATATGAGGGGAACAACCAGAATCGAGAGTATGAAATTCTGTTCCATTAATCCATATATCATCGGAAACAGGTCTTGATTTACTCCTCCTGCTCGTCACACAAGAGTTCCACTGTGTCTTCACTGTCGGGCACAAAGCATGGCCAATCACCACCCACCACCCCTTGTCTATACCACGAAAGGCCACACCACAGGACGGAACCTGATCAGCCAACATGCCACGCACTAGGCTGCCCGTCTCGCTTCCACTCCCGTCCTTGGCGCCCAGAATGGAGAGGTATCACACTGTAATTCACACATGGGACCAACCCTGGATGGACGGTGGCCAATTTACAACCAGAAAAATATAATTTCCAACTGGCATTAAAGAAGCTGAATACCACCAACGTAAATCCTGAAAAGACAAAGTGTAAAATGATTGAAACTTCATTCCCTGCAGGCACTGGCAAAATACCAAACCTCAAATCATTACAATCGGACAAACATCTTCTACAGTGTACCATTGATCAAAACTCAGCATGAGCTGCGAAAAATCAAGCGAGAGAACTAACTTTTGTATTCACGTAAGCTAACACATTAGCTGTATCGCTATTTTCTGTATTTAAAACTGGTATCTGGCATGTCTGTGGCTTCGGGTCTCTCTTGAAGAGTATTGTATTGTTAATATCTCCCCATCAAAGGGAAATCTTACTTACACCAATGTCTCCATCATGTGTGTGTGTGTGAGTGTGTGTGATACCAGACTCGGCTTGTTCGAGGTTACACCGTGAGCGTAAAGACACTTTGGCGAGGCTGTATAAATAACTAGGAGGATAGTCTCGTCAAAGAACTTCTGAAGTACTCCAAAGGAATCTAAATTACCCTGCTGCCGGAAGGAGCACAACCATGGGCTACTGGGGGCCTTTAGAAAAGATAAAGACAGAACTCTGATGTATATACATCTTGACAGTACAGAACAGTCTTTCCTTCAGTTTTTGCTAACGACAGATGGCTACCTGTGTCTCCTCGTAAATCCGAGTCACATGATTAGTGTGGCGGTCGTTTAACCCAAGCAACATCTGGGGTCCGGCTGAGTCCAAGCTGGTGAACTGGGTCGCTTGGTCGACTGGGGTGTTGGAAACCGCGGCTTACAGGTCCATGAAACCGCCAAAGCTTGGCTAGTCTGGTACATTTTATAAATACTTTACACAGGGGGCCGTCTCATACTTCTCCACAGCAAGCAGGCCGTGATAAACAGCATTGGGTTCAGGACGGCCATGGTATTTTTCTTTGAAGGTATCACACACATATTTGGATTTTTGTGGAGATATTTCGATCTTTCATGCATGTTATGCCACTCTGGTGTCACTATTTTTGTATGCTGGAAGGGAATCATGTCATTCTCCAGACAGTACAGCCTTAGTGATTACTGTCGTTCCCTGTAGGAGAGAGAGAGAGAGAGAGAGAGAGAGAGAGAGAGAGAGAGAGAGAGAGAGTCCCCGACTGACTTTGTTGCACCTTCTTAAATCATATTCATATCAGAGACGGTGGCAGCTTCTAAAAAGTAGGGGAGAGGGTCATTGAAGCAAAAGCCAGTGATGTGAAGGCGGCGATGCAGCACACTGCAGTTCTATACAAGTCTAAACAAAATGGGGGGCTAAGTCTCCTGCCTTTCAAAGTGGATGAGGGGGGTTGGAGCTTCAGCCCTCTGCCTTCCCTGTGCTGCTGTCACTGTATATTTCTTCAGTGAATCACATTTGTCTTTTAATTCTTCCAACACGTAATATTAAGGATGTTGTCAACCCCACTTTGGGCTTCGTTGCTAATATCTGTACCGGGCTCACAAAAGTCCAGCACCCTCCACCCTTTCTCTTCTGTTAATGTGTGCTACAGTGCATCACTGATACTGCTCTTTTTGATATGGATGAGATGGATTCAACTGAAGAGGCCCAGCAAGATGAAACTCTTGCTCTTTTTCTTTTCTTGTCTCTCATTTTCTTTTCTTGTCTAACTTCTATAGCACATGTAGATACCTTCTACAAAGAGATAAATATTCAGCTCTTAGATGAAGGAGGCACTGTAAGCACTGAAGAAATTCCATCTACCAACGCTGCTTCTGTGAGAGCCTTGGGAGCTGTAGGGTTTCCTAATTAACCTTTCCAAATGCAGTATCGTCAACTTTACCCATAAGATTACTGTGTACAGCATTTCCTTAAATTACTGATGCCATTTTGAAGACAAATTCAATGAAATGAAGAAAGAATCAGTATAACAGATGATCTCTTCCTCCTTTTCATGTGTTTAACTTATACAAAAATCCACCTACTTCTTGAAGGCCAAACCATATCGCAACAACAGACTCTGAGGATATGATGGAATACTTTGGTCTACCTTCAAAAAAAAAAACCTGAACCTCTACACAGATAACTCCCAACAAAATTTAGAAACATTCTCTCAGAAAAAATGGCACTGGGATCCTCTCTCCCTCCTAGTCTTCATATAGTAGAATGAGGAGTGAAATGTAAATTGAAGACTGAAATGCAGCCAAAAGCCCAATGGGTCTCCAAAGAAAAATGCTATTTGTCCCCAGACAAGGACACACGATGAGTCAACAAAAGGTGGCATAAAATATATGACCGAAGAAACTCCAAACATGCAACAGATATAAATTATTGAGAAAAAGTAAAAGACAGCCAGACTAGAACAAGTGAGATGTTCTCTTTAGCAAGTAAAAACAAGTTACTGACCTGAAAGAGCCACAGATCACTCACAAAAGAAAAGCAAACCTGTCAAATAAACTGGAGGCCATAAAACATAACTTCTGAAGAAAAAAAATTCATACAAGACCCAGGATAAAGATCTATGGGGAACTGTGGATAAACTGAAAAATGGCAAGGGAAAGTATCTACAAAGTGAACCAGACCATCCAGAATGTGGTAGTTACTTAGTACTATGGGTTACAGCCTCCAATAGCCTGACAAAGCAGAATGACAATATGACAGCTTAGCCTGAAGCCAAGCTATGTAGGTAAGAGGCCTATAAAAACATCTTGAGGCATGCACTGGACTCTCTCAGAGGGCCAGAATTCCTGATGTAAAAGCATTATCATAATTAACAGTGAATAGTAACAGTATTATTGCAATCAAGTCAATAGTAACAACAACAGCATTATTGCAATGAATAATAACAGTTATTGAATATGGAAATATTTCCTTTGCTCTTACTTTTCTGCATCAGCTGAAGCTCCATCTTAAAAAATTCAATTTCTGCAAACCTATCCACTTACCACAGTACGATAAGTTCGGTTTATAAACCTTTTCAACAGATAACATACCTGGTAGTGAGAGGATTTTCACTAGATAATATTATATAGTATATGTTGTCCCCATGAATGATGTACTTGTCGTACTGCCAGTGGTTATCCTGTATTTCAGTACCATCACCGTACTTGCAATGAAATATAATAGACTTTCTTCTGCAATGCTGGTTAGAAAGAAAATAGTTCCCATAATTTTCTGAGGTAAACAATGAAAACAGTCTTCCTATGAATGCACACAACCATAGTGAGTGAAAGGAAGCAAAATGTCAAAATAATCATAATTTCATAGTAACATTAACACTAGGGTAAATGTCTGCTGCCAGGAAATTGAGGTTTCATTAGCTTATTTGGTTTCTAAAAGATTTCCAGTCTTTCAAATGAATCAACCTCACATTTCCTTGATCTTCATACCCATCCCCCACTACTCCAGTACTCAAAGTTAAAAGAAAAAAATACAACCTAGTAAAATAACCATGTCATCACATTCCATAAACACTGTCTTACTATTGTTATAGTGTCTATTCACTCCCACATGACTGCTATAATACAACTTTCCCAACAATTCATCTCAGCTGAAATGTTCTAAAGTGTTAAAATATATGCATACAAATTAAATCCAATGAAAAGTAAGTAATGCACTCACCGGGTGAAGAAATCTGTAATTCCTTTCTTCTTAGTCTTGCCATCATTATCAGTGAGCACAAAGTCTCGGAGTGATCCAGTGTCGGACTGGTGTGACCCAAGGCACACTGCACTGTCTGAGGCTGAATATGCAGATAATTCTGTGTTGGAACTCGATAAACTTGAGAATGAACTAGCATCTGTAATGGAGAGTGAGTTATTTGTGCCAACACGCTGAAGGCTATTCCGAGGACTTTCATAGTTTCCTCTCTCTAATGAAGAACTGCCACTTACATTACCTGACTGCAATGTACTTTTATCAATCAATCTTACAGTTTCGCCATTCTCATCAGCCTCTTGGATAATCTCTAATGGTTTGGGCGAAGGTACTTCACCCGTATCAGAAGTCTTTAATAAAGCCTCCCTCTGAGATTCTTCATGATTTTCTTTTAATATTGAGTAATCTTTCCTGGAATCCAAACTCTGTTTTTCTGGAAGAATATCATAATCAGGCAAACTTGTGTTTGACATTCTCTTGCTAGAAAACTCATTTTGGCCTTTCTTTGAAGTTCCAAGACATAACTGTCTGGTTGAAGGATCATAAACCAATGGCAATGACTCTAGCAGTGCATCTAGTGATACATGGTGACCGGTTACATCTGGCAGCCTTGAATTCATCTCAGGTTCAGTGTCTTCCTGTATTCTGTCCGAGTTCCTGGGTAAATCAAACTCTTCATTTCGATCTGCATTCACATCTTTTGGTAATAAACACGATGATTCTTTACTCTCTTCGCCTCCTTCGTGACTTTCAACTCCATTCACGGGGTCAGAATTATTCTTATTTGTTCCCGATGTGAGTAATCTTTTTCTTAGGCTTTTAAGCTTTTTAGGTTGACCAGGCCATGTGTCAAACCAACTTTCCGTAGCCCTCTGCCCACCTGGGGGTAAAAAGGGCGACTCCTCAGTGACGCATCCTGACACCGTCTCCGAATCATCACCCTTACTTCGACACACATTAATGACAGCTGTGGGGCTACTCAAGTTTACAGACACATTCGAATTTTGGTGAAGATCATCTGGAAGACTTGCAGAAGTATTTCCTGGCTCCAGTCCAGCACAATGTAAGACATCGATATTGTGTCCTTGTTTATGACGATTCCATCCACGGCCAAACCCGAGCCCAGACCCGTTGTTGACTGTTTTTAGCTCACTTTTAATACCACTCTCTGATTTTCTTGAACTATGAAATCGAGCGAGGAGTGACTGTGCCTTAAAGGATTCCGATTTAAATGGCAATCGAAGAGAAACTTTAGAGATACCACTACGGGTCGAGTGAGAATCCTTTAGGAGCACATCAGGTGTTTCGTCGTTTATGTCGTTAACGCGATCTTTTAGGTGAAAATCGTTTTCTGTCGTAACGTCCATTTCTTTAGGAACACGCGTGGTTCCAAATAAATGTAAAGTATTTATCACCCGAGTCGAGATCACACATTTACAAGGAAAAGCTCGCAGTGTACATCCTCTCACACCATTCTGTTGTTTTCTACTGGTGGGAGTTGGTGGTGCCATCTGTCACACCACATGTAAACAACCAGTAACACTTTAAAAAGTAAAATATTCTTAAATAAAGAATGTAACTCAATTTTATTGAAAATAGAAAATTGATTTAGAATTTGGAAAACCTTCCTAATTACTGAATTATCATCAAAAATTCTCTTTCGAAAATGAAAGACCTAAGCTATCATGACGTCTTGACTGAGCAATATTCCCGTATCATATACTCGTTGAGAGTTCTGATACCTTTTTGTGAAATAAGAACAAACCAGCTATCTTACCTAGTTACCTTAGAGTGCAAATATTTACCTTATGTTATTCGATAACTATCTTTTATATATAACCCATCACACTTGAAGTATTCGGTGACAAATACACGGGAAGACATCATGTATAAAACACGGAAAGGAATCACTTGACGTCACAAGGCAAAGTGTATTTACAGCTGGTCGAGACTGTGGTTATGATATTTGAAGACTAACAATGAATGTTCTTTAATGCCATTGAAACATTACCCTTAGAATCATGACAGTACCAATTGAAGCTATGTACAGTAGAAGCAGGTAAGTTACCAGAGAAGAGAATGGTTCATTTGACACACTGAGGATTGTAATGTTGGGAAGCCAAACAAAACTGATCTTTGCTGGTGAAATGATAACTAGTCCAGAAGTTAAGGTGTTGTATCCTCTCATGCCTCCTTCATGGCTTATCATGGCTGGTTATATGTTCAGATCTCGAGATGCTAAGTTGGATTTCAGTATTGTGAACAGTTTGGGTAGTAACTGTATATTTTAAGGGCGTGCCATTATGTATTGACGCGAATTATATCT
>JAUUDZ010012449.1:0-11536 GCA_032361705.1 Panulirus versicolor | reverse complement strand
ATTGAGATGTATAGGTATGTATATGTGCTGTGTGTGGACGTGTATGTATATACATGTGTATGTGGGTGGGTTGGGCCTTTCTTTCGTCTGTTTCCTTGCAATACCTCGCTAACGCGGGAGACAGCGACAAAGCAAAATATATAATATACACGAAAAAGAAAAGACAATGAAAGTATTTCCGAATTTTGGAAGAAATGAAAAACCTGTCTTTTAAAATGTGCCAGGTTATTAGTGAAGACATGAGAAGGTAAAGTTCCAAAGCTTCAACTTGTAGGAAAAGGAGCAGTTATCAAGACAGCCCACCCCTACGTTGCCAATGGCCACACAGTTATGTGATGCAGTAGCTTACTGAATACTACATGGTCTACCTAGAGGTGAAGGCATACAAGCATCCAGCTCTTGAGAGCAAAAACCAAAGTAGTACCTATAGAAGGGGTAAAGTGAACCAACATTGTGGCTCAGGACAAGAGGAAGTTAGCCTGGGACAGTTTATAAGTCAAACTGCTTTTGACTCAACTCTGTCAAGTAAAGATGTAGAGCTACAACCACCATAGCTGTAAGAGCAGTACTCCATACAATGATGAAACAACCCTTTGAATAAACAGGACAACTCTTCAGAAGATAAGAAGTTTTGACATCTAAATAGGACATCCAGTTTCTTAGAAGCCGACTTAGCTACTCCTGTAATCTGGGGTTTCCAAGAAAGAGTGGACATTACAGTAATATCAAGAATAATCATTGAGTCAAGGGGAAGGATTACAGAACCATCAAAGGAGAGACAAGAGTTGTGAGTTTTCAATAGAGATGGGTAGAAACAGGCTGTCTCAGAGGAATTAAACTTAAATAGATTTCATCTACCCCACTGAGATATCCTGTCCAAGTCTGAGTTTACTGAGGAAGCTGTGTCAAGACGAGATGCAGATCAAGCGAGAGAAAAAGGAAGAGAACTGAAAGATGTGGATGAATGCAGTGTTGAGTCATCAGGGTATGAGTTCATTTGGTTATTTGTGGAGGAGAGGAAATTGTTGAAAAAAAAAAAGTGTAGGGGACATGACAGAACCTTGAGAGACAATGCTGTTGTGAAGAAAAGGGGGAGGCTGATCCATCAACAACCAGAGGGATAGACTGACCAAAGAGGAAGTGAGACATGAAGGAGCAAAGTAAGGGAGGGAAGCCAAAACAGGGAAGCTTAGAGATAAGACTCCGGTGCCACACCCTATCAAAAGCTCTGGATGCCATACCCTCTCAAAAGCTTTGGATGAGTCAGAGCAACAACATATGACTCCCCAGAATCTTTCCGGGATGATGACCGGACATCAGGAAGATAGGAAAGAATATCACCAGTAGATCTCGCCTATGGGAAGCCATACTGGTGATCAGAAAGAAGAGTGATTTTCAAGGTGTCAAAAGACATGGGAATCAAGGGGTGATTCAAAGACTGAAAATGGTAGATGTCAAAGCAATGGGACAATAGTTAGAGGGGTCAGAAAGGTCACCCTTCTTAAGGTTGGGATGCATCAACACATGCTTCCAAGAAGTTTTAGTTTTTAAACAGAAACAGAACAGATGAGCAGGCACAGGTGCAAGTTCAGAGACACACTCTTTTAGCGCATGGGGATAGATGCAATCAGGAACATAAGCCTTGCTTGTGTCCAAAGAAAGAAGCACTTTTTCAGACAGTCCAAAAAGAGGTTACAGGGAGGGGCATAGGATTAGTAACAGGGGCATCAGGGGGTGAAGGAATGTCAGGAGTCATCCAAGGTGGAATTAGAGGAACAGGAACCAACGAGAGTTGCTTTGTCTTTGGGATAGACAGCTATAGTACTGTCACAATGGAAAAGTGAAGGAAACGTAGAGCAATAGAAGTTGTGAGAGACACCCTTGGCTAAAGACCAGAAAGACCTATCAGTGGATAACAAGGAAATTTTATCACACTTCCTTTGCACAAAGGAACACTGCCTCATGAATAACAAACTTGCAGTGATTACAGGCAGTGATAAAAGTTGAATAGGAGTTGGAGGAAGAAGAGTTTTCCCAAGCCCATTATTCCTAATCTCTTGCCTGAATGGCCTCAAAACAAAAATGTGTAAACCATTGTATTGGATGTAGAGGTTTGTCTTGGAGGAGGTGGGGATAAATGCTTCATTCACACAAGACTAGCCTCTGCTATGTGTTTGGTGGAGACAGAAGCATCACCACAAGAGACAGTAATTTACCCAAGGAAAGTCAGAGAAGTTACATATGTTATCCCAGTCTACTTCACTGAGACGCTAGTATTTACGCTTAGAAGGGGCTGCTGGAGGAGGATGTGACATTAAAATATACACTTATGATAGTGTGATCATATAAACCAACTGAAGGCAAGATCGTGCACTTCCAGCTGGGTGGATTAGAGATGAAAAACAAATCCAGAATATTAGAAAAAGATCAGGAATACAGATAGGAAGGGAGATAATCTACTCTAAATCACTGAGAATGGTGAACATGAGGGCTTCAATCCCTCCACCAACTGTACGAGATAAATTCAACCACTCCCTACGGCAAATGTTAAAATCCGCGAGGTAGAACATTTCGAACTGCTGGTAACAGGATGTCATAGTCTCATGACAGGAGTTTAGATAGTTGAAGAAAGATATAAAATTTGTAGAATTAGGAGAGGAATAAGTGAAATAGAGAAAAAGTATGGTAGCTGAGAGACAGACCTTGCACCACATTACATCAAAGTTTGGGGACTCAAGGTCTTTTATGCATGCAACAGGTGTGGTGATGTTGGAATAAGCACAAGCACCACCTCTGAACTGGAATCATTGATGGAGAGTATAGCTGGATAAGAAAAAGGGACTAATGAAAACATCATTAATGAGCTAGGTTTCATTACTTTCGAGTTGTTACTCCTCATATTTTCTCAAACTAACAAAACATAACCCAGGTGAAAAGAAAATATAATTTCAAAATCTGAAAAACTCTGTCTCTCTGAGGAGGTGTCCCACAGGCATAAGATAGTCTCTCTATGAATATTAGGATTAGGACCTTCTCTCTCTGTCTGTCTGGTGAGGAATACGCTTTCTCCCAATGTAGCTCCAATTTCAATTGACAACAGCATACTCGCTCATTCCAAACCCACCCTAAACTGATCAGAGATTGCCAAAGAGATGAAACAGTATGCCACAGAAACCTCACTTTCTGTAAGTTGCAGGAGCCAACCCGAAAGTGGTCAAAGTTGGTACAGAAAAATGTTTTTGATAAAGAAGGAAAGGCAGGAAGGGCAGAGACCAGGAAATTATGTTTGCATGATATCAGAGAAAAGCTTTTTCAGCTGGGTAGGACAAAGGGACCAGGAAAAAATGTTCACAGGTCACTGTCTCCAAATTTCAAAACCTACATCTCTTTCCTCTGCAGTTTGTCCTAAAAGCATGAGAGTATACCTTCATGAAGGAGAAGGGCTTACAAGAGAAATTCGGATAATATGTTTGACTCCAATGGCAAACATTTATCTTCAATGGTGAATCAGGGAAATATTGGAATCTTGTCTATCCAACAGTGGGAGTCATCAGTCCCTCAGGTAGATCCACAATCTCTAAGGTACTGCCTGAAGGTGAATGATAGGTACCAAAAACCTCTAATTTGGCAATTCACTTCTTTAAAAATTTTCGAGGTGGGTCGATGAAGAGACCAACTGCCTAACAGCAAGAGCTCTAAAATAAAGCCTAAGTTGAATGGGGAAAAAAGAAAAAAAGTTCATTATCAGTGCTAAAAGGGGTTTCAAGGTTCCAGGGATTAAAAATTGTGTTCACTTTTGATAAATTATGCATGGGTACACAAGTTCTAAGAGATTAAATTAGGCACAGGGCATGCAGCTCTCTTGGTGGTCTTTCAAGCTGAGAAAAGGGCTGTTCAATAACTGTTTCACTTTTAGCCATGACACTAGGGTTTCAGGTTATCAAAAAAAAAAGTCTTGATTTTGGGCAAAGCATGCAAAATAATAAATATCCTTCCAGAGCCCAAAGCTTCGAGAAAAAAAATTAATCAGAAAAAGTATCAGATGCAAATTTTTCACATCTTACAAGGCTCCCACTAGAGTGGAAAAGCAACTGATCTCTTTAGAAAGATTGGAGAAGTTTATCCCAAACAGGCCTCAACATAATACCAAAAACCTTGAGATTTGGGTTCTTCTGGGATACTTTTATGTAAGGCAGTAAGCATTAATACGACCCCTTCAATGATGGGTAAAAGGCTAAAGAATTCCAAACAAAAGGGTGCAGCCACATCAGAAATATCAATTAATTCAAGGAAGGACTGATAGGCTTCCCAGACCAATGGTACTGTCTTGAGCAGAAGGATGAATACTAAGAAAAACTTTTCCCAAAGAAGTACTTACATAAGAAAGATTGAATTTCAAAAAACAATCTATGGAGAAAGTATCTGTTGCAACTGCCTCAACATCTAAAATTTGAGAAACATACATTGATAGTAACAAAGACATTCTAGTGGTAATGTGATCTAACTAGGTTGCCACTGCAAAGTATGGATTCATTTGAAAGCCTTACCCTCCCAACATTTCTAATTACACTGTATCTGATCTCCACAGAACTTCTGCCCAAAGAGTGTACACTTCTTTGAGACAAGAAACTTGGAGAGAAAGGCTTTTGACATAAAAAAAGTCGTTCCCAGTAACTAAAAGAGTTAAGGATTTGCAGGAGCCATGTTCAATCGACAGAGGACAGCCACAAAATTGTCCATTAGATATGAATAAAATTCTACTCTTCAGACTCAGAACATTTTGAGAGATGAAAATAATTAGGGGACCAACACCTCCTTGTTGCCATGAAAGGTCTTGCACTATATCTTACCGAAGTCCCATATCCATATGGGACTTCGGTTAAATGGGTGAAGGGCATTAATGAAGGTAACAGGAATAAAGTTCTTAGAATGGCACCACTGGATAGGGACAAGAAATAATGGATTCAAATTAAAAAAATTAGATTTAGGTCGATGTGGTTAAATATCAGTTTAGGAATTGGGTAGCAGATTTATGGAACAAGCTGCTAAGTACAGTAGTGTAAGCTAGGTCTTTCGGTAGCTTTTAACGAAGGTTGGATGTGTTTATGAATTTAGGCAGTTGGTTGTAGAGTGAACAGACTCAGAACCTGCCTAGCATGGGCCAATAGGCCTCTTTCAATGTCCTCACTTCTTATTCATGTTCTTATTTACAGTAAGGCTGACTGGGGCAAGTATCATTTCAGGAAAAATTTTTCTGAAAGTAGAAAAAAATCAGCTAATATGTTATCTCTATTTCAAACCTCTGAATAATCATTGATAAGTTTTATCTAATTCAGCATAACTATTTTGATTCTAATCCTGACCAATTTTGTATCAATATAAAACTAATATATTTCTTGTACACTGCTAGTCCTCTTCAGACAATATTTTTAATATTTTCAGTGTAAAGTTTTACTTTATATTATCTAATTTTGAATTTCTACACAAGTCCAATTCTGGTTGGTGGTGCTCACCATGGTCTGTTCCAAGTTACTTTCTAGTCCCAATGCCCAACCACCCGTTTTTTGTTAATGTTTCAAGTTTGAGGACCACAGTATTGTTCTGAGAATTCACTGTCATGTATTGCATGCTGCTGCTATCTGCATATTGTATTCATCTGAAGAAATTAACAGCACCAAGAATATGACATTAAAAGAATCGAACTTAACCCCACAACATCCATGACGGAGAGGGTCGAAGGCCTTCTGAAACCCTATCTAAATACTTGTCAGCACCGTGATAGCATCATTTACATTTGCCCAGTAACTGGCATCCAGAAATAAAAAAAATGAGGAATTCAAACAAACCAAAAATTTGTGTATACGTTTTCCTTTTGTTTGGATATCCTCTTCCTACCACCTCAGGGGCCCACCGGGAACCAACCTCACAAACACCCCTAAATTTTCCACACATTCCAAATTTTATCTTACGGTTAACATCTGTCATTCTGAAATATTAAACAGTATTCTTACCAATCTCACAGTCCTCTTCCTCCATTTCTATGAATACGTCTAAATCAAAAATTATAGCAATGGAAACGTATTCCTATCCGAATTTTTCTCCGTTTTCCCTACTGGTGAGATAGCCCACCACCGTGACGGTTGTCCTCAGCAATTGCTTGTCAGCTGTTCAAGAGCGGCAAGTTTTCGCGGGAAGCCTCCTCATTGGTCTGCTCCTTAGTTGGTAAATACATGACAACCAATGAGAATATAGATTGGGGGCTACTCCATGTCTTAGTCTTCTCAGATATTTCTATCCAATCAAACATTTAATAAGAAACCTATGATAGTTTTCATTTGCTGAGCCCAGTTAGCTGCGACAGTTCTAGTAGCTTTAAGAGATCATTTCTTTCACAACAAACAAATTTATATTAAGATATTTTCTGTAAAAAGAATATCATCGGTACTATAAAATTATTTTTTATGATAATTTAATATGCATCTAACAAAAACCGAAGTGAAAATAATTTTTCGTATTCATATGTTACAAATTGTCGCATCAGAGATATAAACAAAGTTCTCAGTTCATATTTTGGGGTCTGAGTACGCTTTTCTGAAACAGCTGACGTAGTTCTGACTACTTCCAACACAGATGGAGAAGTAAGAAGACTTTCTTCAAGAGTACCGTCCGCTAACAAGGGGTCAATATTGGTGGCTGTAGAAATTTTGGTCCAAACTGAAAAATGGAAGACGTGGAGGTTGAATTATCGCTCCTGGCAGATTTAGCTCAGATTGAAATAGGACGGCGTGAAAAGCGACCCCTTTGTAACAGATGCAGGTGACTTAGTAATGCTTTATGTACACACAACAATAGATATACTTTGATTTGATCTTGATAATAGAATTGTCGTACGATTAGTATACACTGGTTTTCCATTGGTATAATGATTACTTACAGATTTAAAATTTGTCCAATTATATACTATATCAAGAAGTAGTATTCCCATATACCATATGTGTGCATACGTATATACCATACACGCTTCAGTGAGTAGGCCATTGACAAGGTTACTGGTAAATCCAATTCAGTAGATATGTGAAGCCCATCTGATGGGCCTTGTGTGGGATAAACTTAGATTTCTGTCTATGAAGAGAGTGGTTGTTTCTCCATCACATCCCATGTGAGAGCTTTCAAAAGTAATAGAACCCTTACAATCCAGTAGTTTATCGGGCTGTTAAGTTGCTCCTCACCTTTTTATTAGGTTCATTTCCTTTTAACCTTGGGCTGTGGGGAAGGATTATTGAATTACTGTGTTCAGGCATGAATTTTCTTTGATGACTATCTTTGAGGTTGAGATAATACCAAGCCACAGATATTTAGCAAAGAATGACACCATAAGATATCATAATAGTCTTATTATCATCAACTGTTGAAGACAACATCAAGAGAGCATCATGCATAATGACCTTGTGAATCCCTTTGAGACAGTTTGGCGTTTACCAGAAATTATCAATGAGACATTTATATGGGCACCTGGGAAACCCAAATTCTCTTTCAGTGAGGAATAACTGTATGGATTAAGGAACTTGCTTTATTGGATGAACCTAAGTTTTACACTAGAGCACATAATGTTAGGAAGGTGGCCACTACTTTTGCCCTCCTGAGAACCTCTTCTTGAAGAAAATCAAGAAAAGGGGTCTATAGCACTAATATACCTTCTTTGTGACATGGTTCTTTGGTGATGTTTTTAATCTATCCTGTGTTGCTCTGGGGACTCCTACTCCAGGAGACAGATTCCTTTGTTCCTGTGGATACTTAGTAAAGGTATATAGTATTGCTTTTGGATTTAATCCTCTTACCTGAAAGGTTTCCTATAAACCCTCCTCCTAAATGTGCATATTCTCTCATGCTTGCAGGACAAACTACAAAGGAGAAAACTGCAGATTTTGAAAAAAGAAAAACTTTTTTATCCAAGGCTGTTTCTTGTGAGCATTTTTTCCTGGTTTTCTTACACTATATTTCCTTCCCCTCCTTTTTTCTGTAAACTTATCTATGCTAACTATGAACACCTTCGAATTGATGCCAGTGATCTGCAATTTCTAAGGTGTTGGGCAAGTAGGTTGAATATGTCATCTCTGTGGCAGTCTCTGATTGGCTGAAGGTGGATCCAGAACAAGCTAGCTTGAATGGTTAGCAGATGATGGAGAAAGCCAGTGCATCCTCACTGGAAATGTTGAGGGTTGGAAGGTTCTAATGCTGATTCACCCTGAAGTTGATGAAGAAAGTGTTAAAGAATGATATGAGAGCTGTGAAGAAAATACGTAGAGTGATTTAGTAAGGATTATGTTAAAAGGAGGGTGGACTGCATGGGAGATGTCTCAATTATCCTTGTGCTTCTGGAAAAATTATGTAAGAACTGCATATTATTTGCTCTTTATAATCCTAGGGTGATGGAGAATCTTGGTAATGATGGTAAGGTAAAGATGTAACAATCTGATATAAAAACATTAAGTAACCTTTTCACTCATACCAGCCAACTGTCATCCTCACATTTGAGAATTATGTAATGTTTCAAAAATGATTAATTTAATTCACCACCAGCACAGTGCCTGCATATGAACATAACACTAGAGTGTGCAACAAATTTCTAGATAAAGAAAGGAACAACGTTCAGGGTCTCCTCCACATGTGCTAGTTACTCTCCACACACTAGATATTAGTATGAAAGGTGTGATATTTTTAGTTATATCCATTGTATTTTGAAGCTTTGCCTGAACAGTACACAAGTATATTTTGATTCCTGTAGTGTAATGCTAATCGGTTAGCAGATGTCAATACAACAAAAAAGCACAAGGTGGCTTACTCAAAGGCAGGAAGGAGATAAGTGTGTTTCAGAGTCTTATTTTCAGATCATCATAACAATTGCTTGTGAAAGTATGAATATATGTTTTTTAAGAAAATGTTACCTCTGACAAGGACAGATTGGATGATGTATCTTTGATTGTAACTTTGTTTAAAGAACTGATTCTCCTATGTTACTTCTGTAATCTCAGTTAAGCTGTTTCCCTGTTATTTGTAATAAAGAGCAGTCTGTCCTTACATGAATATCTAAACATTCCAGTCGACCTGTGGGTGTCCTTACATGAATATCTAAACATTCCAGTCGACCTGTGGGTGTATGCTGGTGTTGGAGCCTGGGTCGGCAGAGTGTAGAAACAGTTTGCCGTGTTGTGGTTCTCCAGCATCCACATGAAGAGAAGCGCTGTCTCCGCACGGCCCCCATTCTTCAGACAGCCCTCCCTAAGGGATCCTATATGGAAATAAAGGGAAAAAGATTTTCATATTCAAGGTTAGTGTCGATTGGATTTTGTGGGCAATAAAGAGAGATACTCAAAGAAGAAATAAAGAATTTGAATGGTAGAGAGTTTTCAGAGCCAAGTGAAATAATCATAAGGTTTAGAAATATTTCAAAATGTATTATATACCAGAGAGATGTGGAAGGCAAAAGTGTTAGCTCTAGGTATGGATAGAGTTAAGATAGGTTTTGTGAGTAAGTTTTGGAAATCAGCAATAAAGACATTTGGAAAGCAGTGAGATTGGTCCAAATAGCAAGGAAAATGCTGAGGAATAGGGTAAGATGGCACAGACACTTTCATAAGGTAAATAGATAATAGTAAGAAATCCAGAGTTTTAAAGAAATATATCTGACTCTGTTTAAAGACAAAGTTTTAAAGAATTATTGTAATAATTGAAGGATTTAGTATGCTAATGTAGGAGGTAGGGTGTATGAAAATGTAGATCTCCATGGTGTAACACTTACTGTTGCTAAATGTTACACATTCAGGGGGTGCCTAGCGTCTAGCACACAGGTTTGAATCTTGGTTGAGGGAGTAAGTCTACAAGGAACACACATCAACATATCTAAACCAAATTTTTGGATGATTACTGATATGTTAGAATCAGTCTCAAAGTATTCCATGAATAAGTTAATAAAGATGGGACTTAGGAGACTTCCCATGTTTAGACCAAATTTGTCTATAAAAATTACTTTCAGAATCTTGAAAAATATTGAAAATACAAAGTCCTATGAAGCTGGTGAGATTGTTAACAGGGAAGGGTGAGCTGAGACTGAAATCAAGTAATTTCATCCTTGTGTAAGTGTCTCTTCCCAGTCTCCTGTTTTATAGATGGGTATGATGTTTGCCGTTTTCACTCCCTTGACACTGCCTTTCTCCAGCAAGACTGGGACAGTATTTCAGGTTTGTTTAGTGTATCAGCACACATAAGGTGAAATTTCATCAGGACTCTGAGCCTTGTATGCATCATGGCCCTTCCTTAAGTATTCTGGTAATGCTTTTTCTAGCTATCTGTTGCCTAAAGCTTCCTTCCCATCCCATCTCACTAGTGTTGGGGCTGTAGTGTCTTTTAGTGTGAAAATAAGTATTATGAACTTATTATTCAATTCCTCAAATCAACTATTTTCCTTTTGAATCTTTTAACCTGGTTGGCTTTTTTATAAGTGACAATCTGCTCCTGATGAATTTGTGGAAAAGTTTTGGATTTTCACCTGCCTTATCCAAAATATTTTTTCAAAATTTCTCTCTCCTTCCTTTGTTATCCTGATGTGCTTCTTTCTTACTCTCCCATGCCTTCTATAAGCTGGCTGGCTGGAGTGTTGCCTATATCTCCTCCACTGCATGTCTTGAAACTCCCTAGCTTTTTGACATCTTGCTTAAGTTATTCTTCTCTTTTTTTAAACCTTCCTCTGTATTTGGGATTAGAAGTACACCTGCTTCCACTCCATTGTAAATTTTATAAAACCTTTCACCATAGTGCTCTGTTTCCTGGCTACTAAACTTCATTTCCTAGTCTGTTACCATAGAAAGTAAATTCTGCATAGTTTCCACAATTATATCTCCTCAAGTCCTGTCTCATCTCTATTATATCTTATTCACCACATAATCAAAGTTAAGCATTACAAGATCATTTTTTCTAAGTGATGTATTATATATGGTATTTTCAGAAGCCATGCAAGTATTTGTGAAGATTATATCTAGTAATAAGGGTGAGTCAGTCCCTGTCATCTAAGTGAATTCACTGTCATGCTGGTACAGGAAATTTTCCTGTATACACTCTAGGAACTTGTGTCTCCATGATACCCAGTCCCCATGAGAATCCAAATCCCTCTAGTATATCTCTTTATAATTGCAATCCCCCATTATCAATAGTTTTTCTTTTCCAAGGAGTGCATATTTAAATGCTTCATGAACATCTTGATTGTTCCTGTATTGTTGTCACTGTATCTTTGTTCTGGATAGTTAAGATTCTTCAGAGGATGGTAAATCAACACCATTATTCATTTCTTTCCAACAAAAACCCTTCCCATTATGTACTGTCTGAATGGGCCATTAGCTACTGCTTACTGAAACTGAAGGTTGTGCAGCCTCTTGCATGGATTATATGTCATCTAAGAAAAGTCATGGTTGAGAGAGCAGAAGAGGGTGTGTTGAAATGGTTTGGTCACATGGAGAGAATGAGTAAGGAAAGATTGACAAAG
>JAUUDZ010012428.1:0-11537 GCA_032361705.1 Panulirus versicolor | reverse complement strand
GTGTGTGTGTGTGTGTGTGTGTGTGTGTGTGTGTGTGGTGTGTGTGTGTGTGTGTGTGTGTGTGTGTGTGTGTGTGTTTGTGGTGTGTGTGTGTGTGTTTGTGGTGTGTGTGTGTGTGTAAAATGTTAATGAAATGTTATTGATTATGGCATTCAGATGTCTGTATCCTATCAGCTGACATGGGGAAAAAAATTAGGTTCCCCGTTTCAGATATTGCATTACCATAAAAAAAAAACTACCATGGCTGATTCTGGAGCTGGTTCTAAAAATCCTGATACACCACCATGCTCATACCAATCCCTTTTTGTTTTGGGTGTACCAAATGATGCAAGACACCTGAGTCTGACCCCAGGCGGGGGTCGCCAGTAGAAGCACAGGATGTGTTCCAGTGGTGCTGCAACATTCGTCGGGAGCAATGCTCGCTCTCTGCGGTATTTGCCAGATAGATAAAGTGGGGATGTTATAACCCCCTCCTGGCGACAGCAACAGCAGGGCGGCATGCTTGACATACAAAATTGGAAAATATTTCATCAGTTGTTGGATATTTTCGGAATGCGCACAACCATGAAGACATCACAGGTATTCGCAACTGTATTTTGGAAAACAGGAAACAAACTATTCCACTAAAGTCTTCTTTATAGTGTTATTGCTTCTTTTTTTTGTCGTGAAAGACGTCAGGGACACATTCACTGCAGGAATAGACCCGTAGTACCTTCCACTGACAGAGAGGACACAAATTCATGGGAGAGTCAACAGAGTTTCGGTTGCAGGTGCTCGAGCTGTGGTCAAATGTAAGGTACCATGTCATTAGAATGTCAGCCTCCTCATGATCCTGCTGTTGTACTAGTTCGTCCTTGCTGCTGTACAGAATGATCTTCAAATACAAAAAAAACCTCCGACTGGTCACAATACGTTCGCTTTTATCAGGATTGCATAATAATCTTGTCTGTATTATGCCATATTTCCCCTGATTCTATTTTGAAGAAGAACATCAGGTTGACAGTGGTCAAGAATAGTCTTGACTTTCCTTCCAGAATTTGAGGACAAATCTCTGATGGTCTTCATTCGGTCAAGCCTTTGCAGATTTTAACAGACAACTGTTCCATCAACAGCCACTGTTGTACCATTAGGAAAGCTGAGTATATAACACTGCATTAACGTGTTATGTACCATAGTTGCTGGATTGTTTCCTGGAGCACTGGTAATGACCAGATTCTCAAGCTGGTTTTTGTGTTTAGATTCTTATCTTCAGGTATACAGACAGCAAGGAGTATGATATAATTCTTATACGTTTTAACCTTGAATGGAACTTCTAGCCATAAAGGATTATCATTATCTATCATGTATGCAATTTGACAATAAGAACACCTTAACTGAAGGTCCATTCATAAGCTCATGGCTCTCGTAATGGACTTATAATCGTATCGTAACCATTAGCTGTGAATCGCGAACCCGTTGATTTATAGTGTTTACAGGAGAAAGACAGACAACAGGAGGCCTGATTGGCCCACGACTGGGTTGCCTGAAGAAAAAAGGAGTTTAACCTGACAAGAAAATGTAACTCAGCTCAGCATTTTTTTTTATATCACCGACTTCCCGCTGCTGCATATTAGTCTCCCACTGTCCCCGTTACCGCAGTCTTTTATAGTTTATCTGTAGTGTTTTTCTCAGAGTATAACTGGATTTATGAAATATTTGTGTAAACGACTTTTGAAAGTATTTAAAGTCTTAGCATTCACTACGTCTGACGGCAACCTATTCCAGTGCTCAACACACCTAGAAGTTTTTCCCACGTCCATACTACATATTTTGGCTTTTAATTTTATTCGATTTGTCCTAATAACCGTATTTTCTTGTATCTCGAAAAGATGTTCGTGATTTCCTTTATCGTACTTGTTCAGAATTTGAACACTTGGATTAAGTCGCCGCGAAATCAACGTTTTCAAGGGAGAAGAGATCCAATCGTTTTAGCCTCTTTTCGTATGACAGATTTCTAAGGGATGGGATCAATTTTGTCGCGCGCGTACTTGGTCTGACTTTTCCTTTTCTTTTTTTATAGTTTGGTGACCAAACCTAGACTGCACATTCAAGGTGTAGCCTTACTAGAGAATTATAAAGTGCGAGAATTGTTTCTGGCGTCTTGTAATCTATGTTCCTGGCTATAAAACCTAACATTTGGTTGCCTATCTACATGCAGCTTGACACTGTTTAGTATATATCAGACTGTTGTTCACGACAACTTCAAGATCCTTTTCTCCACTCACTTTCATTAGAGAGTTTCCTAATAGTCTGTAGTCATAACATACATTCTTGTCTCCAAAGTGCATAACTTGACACTTGTCTACATCAAACTTCATTTGCCATTTGTCTGACCACTCTGCTAGTAAGTTAAGATCTCTTTTCATCATTTAGCAGTCCCGCCTGTTAACAAATCTACCTCCTGAAGAAGTTCATAATCTTAATAAGATGGATGGCCATAATGATAATCATTATGTCTTAGTTTTCCATCTTATCAAATGGAGACTTCAGACTTTCCCTGTCATTCGTGTATTTCCCATACTATGTAAACTTTTAAACTTCTTTTACACCCCTAGAATTTTATCTAACCCCCCCCCCCCCCCACACACACACACCCGTCAACCCCTAGACATTTATCCACCCCTGCACGTTTTCGTCGACCCCTGGAGGTCTATAACGACCAGTTTGGGAACCACTGGCCTAAAGGTACACATGGTTCCCACCCCATTGTAAATTTCACAGAACTTTTACCCACATTGCCCTAGTTCCTGGCTGCTGAACACATTTCTTGATCTGTGTTGCCACAGAATCTCTTTTGGGTAGTTTCCACGATTACATCTTCACTTTTAACTCCAGTCTCACCCTCAGTTCTTATAATTTCCTCGTTTACCATAATCAGATTCAACCATTATAAGACCACTCTCTTCAAGTGGTGTACCATATATGATATCACTGTCCTTGCTGCTGGCAGTGTGTGTGTGCGTGTGTGTGTGTGTGTGTGAGTGTGTGTGTGTGTGTGTGTGAGTGTGTGTGTGTGTGTGTGTGGAGATACTGTAAGATCCTGTAACGATGGTGTATGAGACCCTCTCATCCTGGTGTGTTTATGGACATGCTGGTATACTAAATATCCCTATGCACTCTGTAGCAACTCGTGTGTGTGTGTGTGTGTGTGTGTGTGTGTGTGTGTGTGTGTGTGTGTTTGTGTTTGGGGGGGTGCATTATTATTTGTTTGTTTTTGGGAGAGTATCTTACACTCGTGTTGCCCCGTCTCGTAGCCTTATATATATGCACTAAGTCTTTTACTCTTATTTACACACACACACACACACACACACACACACACGCACACACCACACACATACACACGCGCCAGCCTAAGTCAGGCACCCATGTATCGAATTCCCCTGAGTTGGGGGATGAACACCTCGGTATGGTGTAGGCTGACTGCCACGGCTAGGATTCGAACCCAAGGGGATCTAACCCCTGGATGGTCCCTACTGACTCATGATCGGCAAAGCTAACCACTGCACCAGTGTATATATGTCTGTGTGTACGACTGATCAACTGTAGTAATGGGGATAGGGTCAAGTGTCTTGGTTTTGTTTCTCATAATTTTATGAAAGAAAAAAAATCAAGTGAGATTCTCAATGCTTAAGAAGATATCAACTAGATGCTCTTCTTTTTTTTTGCGGCTTCGCTTATAACAGGGAAGAAATCTATCCCAACAACTTGCGTGGTATATCTTTGTCGACTTTCTTGGTGTCGTGTTCCTTGTCCCGCTGTTCAACGAGTCGTTCCTCACCAACATATTCCATACGAATCTTACAGTCGCTCTCAAGTCTCTTCTTACTCTTGCTCCCTCAGTATTTCATGTTAGGCACCTTTGGCATGTCTTCAAAATTATAGTAATTTCATTCCACTCGTTGTTGTTGTTGTTGTTGTTGTGTCTTTTCTAGCACCATTCTATCTGTCCTCGACCTTGGTGACCAAGTTGACGCGCCATATTCTATATCAAGTCTGTTGTAACTTATATAAACTTTAGATAAACTTGGAAATATGACATTCCTCTGCAGGTAATTTCTTTTTTTCAGACTGTGTCTGGCTAGGTCCGTGGAATAGTTATTATTAGATCTGGAGTAGTATGTCTGTCTGTCTGTCTGCCTGCGAGTAACAACAATTTATGCTTTTCTTTCTCTTTTTTCTTTATCAATATGTATTTGGAGAGAAATGAATCATCAGTAGCTCATCACAGTCCCGAATAATATTGATTTTCATCCGCAATTTAGTGTCACTTGTAAAAAGAAAATCGTCATAGGCACCTTTGATCTATCTTCTGTCTCCCTAAAGTTCCTCAAGTGGGCGGAGAGGTTTCCACCTCCACTTCTGTCTGTAGCGATTCACACTTGGCTGTCCGTCCATGTCGTCGGTGATCGACACTGGAGCCGGTTTCACTGGACTGAGGAAAGCTGAACGTAGAATCATCGGCACTTGTTCAAGTCTGACTTTAATCTCCAGGTATACACGTTAGATAAGTATAGATAGTTGGAGACCCAACGACATTACTAAAACTTTCGTCTCATAGCTCGTAGACCCAACGATGATACTATGTTACTAATACTTTCGTCTCATAGCTTATAGACCCAACGATAATACTATGTTACTAATACTTTCGTCTCATAGCTCGTAGACCCAACGATAATACTATGTTACTAATACTTTCGTCTCATAGCTTATAGACCCAACGATAATAAATTACTAATACTTTCGTCTCATAGCTTGTAGACCTAAAGACAATATATTACTAACACTTTTGTCTCATAGCTTGTAGACACAACGACAATATATTACTAATAATTTTGTCTCATGGCTTGTAGACCCAACGATAATACGGTATTACTAATACTTTCGTCTCATAGCTTGTAGACCCAACGATAATACGGTATTACTAATACTTTCGTCTCATAGCTTGTAGACCCAACGATACGATATTACTGATACTTTCGTCTCATAGCTTGTAGACCCAACGGTAATACGATATTATTAATACTTTACTCCCACAGCTTGTAAACCCAATGATACGATATTACTGATACTTTCGTCACATAGCTTGTAGACTCAACGATAATACGATATTACTAATACTTTCGTCTCATAGCTTGTAGACTCAACGATACGATATTACTGATGCTTTCGTCTCAGAAGTTTCTATCCAAATTCTTGATTGGAATACTTGGCTATCACTTACATGCCCATAATGACCACTCGCATATCCCTCAGCAAATCCTCCATTGTGACAGGATTTTACCCGAGTGAAAAGTTAAATGAGATCTTCACATTCCAGACAAGTTCACCAGACTTATGGAGTTAATCTAAGTGCAGAGGATCACCTTGAACTGACAAGGTCTTAACCGATCGCTTCAAACTAACTCTTTTAAGTTATGATCATATCGTCCATCTGACGGCAAATCCTGTTGTCGTTTCCAGCGACTTTCAATAGAGTATGTAATGCAACTTCAGGCGCTGATCCATGACCTACTAGTAGCACTGGTGAGGTTGGCATCAGTAGTGTTCTCTGCTGCCCGTGTGGCTATCTCCTGTAAGATGGCTCGATGTATGATCAAGATCTTTACATGTTAAGTTCATTCAGTCGACGTCTTTAGTCCATACAGAATAAGGTATGTTATTTATGATAGCCTATGTTTAAACAAGGTATATCGCTCTGGGATCATTCTATACGAACACTGAAGTATAGTTCGTCAAAAACTTCATACAATACAATCCCCTGTGCAAAATGTTGGTGCCCAAAAATGTAAAATGAAACATAATCAAATATTATTTTGAAATAAGACGCTCCAAGTACCCATCATCTTGAAAGAATTTTTTTTTTCAAATTGGTTAATTGAACTGACATTACCATCACCGACAGATAATTGGTATGAAAATCATCAGGATTGTGTTACAACGGTCGCAAACATTTACCTCCTAACACTTCACTAACATCCATACCACAAGTAGGGCAAACATCTATATGCCACAGCTACAGTAACAAGATAAGGCCGTGTTAAGTTATTGATGAACAGAAAAACAGTTCTTGACGTAGCATATGGTCGGTGATCAAAGATTTCATCAGCAGCGTAGATCCTCTTGCGTGGCTTCCTCAATGAATAATTGAATCCAAAACCTCAAAGACCCTACGTCCTCAAAGACCCTCCGTCTGTATTACTTTTTTGTTCGATTTCTTTTATTTCTCTTTATTACCTCCATGCTTCTGTGGGGCTTGATGTTTGTAGGATATGATATACAAGGAATTCAATGAGCAGCAGCTGCTGAATATGCTTTATAGATAGACAGACATTGTTCCAGGCTAAGAATTGTACAGTGTACATGTCTTGTTACAGGTGTTACCCAGTGGATAAAGGACACACATGGCTATTATCCTTGATGCAGACCTTCATATAAGGAAAACTTTTGTTGAAGTCAAGGTGGAATTAGACACTGGTGTGCATCTGCCAGAATATAATGGTTTTACTTTTGAGTTTTCTTAACTTCTGGAACAGATGCATGATATCCCACCCTCACCTGTGTTGAGAGCAAAAACACACAGTCAGTACCTGAGGTGAGGGGAGTGATCCTGGGCATAGTGAGTCTTGCTAATGATGGTGTCTTGTATGGACAGGATATGCCGGGAGGCATAGTCATGGGTTGCCTGATCTCTCTCTCTCTCTCTCTCTCTCTCTCTCTCTCTCTCTCTCTTGAATTATGGTCTCATAAACTGAGTCGTCTCTGATAAAGAGAACACTGATTTTCTTATCCTCTTTTTTTTCTTGTTCATTTGCTCTCCAAAGACATATTCACGAAAGAATTTCTCAAGAAGTTCTTCACACTCGAGTCCTGTGCCCTTGATGTTATGGCTACGGTTCTCGCCACAGAGGAGCTACAGAATAGCCATGGCACAGCCATGGTGTAGACACTACATCATCAACCAACGCGGCCAGGACACAGCACTGGGGTATGGTGCTCAGAAACTAAGATATTGCTAAGCGCAGCAAGTTGCATATATTCTCACTGAAGATGCACACATGTTGAACACAGTTAAACATGTTATGATGAACAGCATCGACAAAATGACTATAATAAATGGTTCGAGAATATATTTAGAAACATTAACTTAACATTACCTGCAACTAACTTTATCATGATCTTCGACTGAAAGTACTACGGTATCATAGCAAATCTTGAAAAGAGTTACAGTAAATGAATGAAATCATGATGTGCCTTCCATGAAACGTTATTCTACCATCATGTTTGTAGAGGGTTTCACACCCGAAAGGTTAGAATCGGGACCCAGATATAAGGAAGCAATATACAGCATACATCGTGGGGAAGTAGGGCTGAAATGACATGGTCAGGCACAAGGTGGAAGCTTATGAAGTAGGTCAGGTGTGGGAGGGTGAAGAGGGAGAAGGGGAGAAAATGATCCAGGAAGGGCAGGGTGGAGGGATATGTCTCGTGATGTGAACCTCATTCAGATGCCATATTCTCTTTGATCCTCTTCGTCCTATGCGGGAATGGGTTGAGGCTAAAGGTGACGTAACAAGGGACTGGTAGACAGTCCACCTCACTGGCTAACCATCCGATAGGAAGACTGTGACCACCTTGTTCGACTGTAAGTTGATGGAGCTACATCACGCGTGTCAACACCTTCCAATTTCGATCTAAATAGCTCTTTAAAGTTACAAAATCGCTGAATTTCACTCCCAGTATTGGAAACAAACTAGAGGGCAAGCGTTTTACTTGCAATGAGGCGGAGGGTGTACTTTTCAAGTGGACTGTTAGTAGAGAGCTAAGCACCAATTAAAGTAATTCATCGTAGCATAATAAATATGTTTAAGAACAGTCTTGATAATTACGTTGCTTCAGACCATCGACTGATATATCATTTGTCCTTCCTAAATACATGTTAACTTTCCTTTTGTTTCTCTTTAAGTCCTCTCTTACCAGACTAATCTCAAACACTAACACAAACAACCTCGAAAGGGCCCACTGGTTTACTGCTGTTTGAAAACCGATGTATTTCATTTATAATATCGTGCATTTTATGAGACTAACACAGGTAAGGAAGAAATGCATACGTGACGAGAGCAGTTCATTCAATTTTTATCAGAAAATGTACTAAACTTTTCTCTTTACATCAGGGAGGGCTCAAAGTACGTATTAAGCTCGAAGTACGTGATCATTTGACTGTAAGTGTGAGCAGGTACTTTCCTCCCTCGAAGTCAGCCTCCACCAGACTAAACCCAACATATAGTGGCTCAATGGCTCTCCAGGTTATCCCATCAAGTGGCCACTCGGGAGCGACCCTCGTCATCAGGGAGCCAGTCGCCTGCTGGACTATCATATAACCTCAGGTTACACATTCCTCCTCCTCCTTCTTCACTCTTGATACACCTCGTTAGCGGGTTTCCTTCCACCCATTCAGGAGCTCCTCACAGTCTTATCAGTTTGATGATATAAAGAGGAAAGATCGTTGGAAAATGTCACAGACAACATCTAGTAAACAGTGTTTAGATTCTCCACTATCGTCGGCAGTGACCACCCATCCCCCAAGCCCACCACTCCCCTTGATATGGCGGTCGTATTGTACATGATTCTTCATTATCATCTCTCCTCCCGCCCCTTGCCTACACAAATGAGGTGGTATGTGTGAGAGTACTGAACAGATAAATAAACTGATTAGTAAAGAATTAAATAAAGAATGAGACACATATATAACAATCTAAGTGCCTATGAACATCTGCCAACTTATCTTTTTCTATTTTTCTTTCCTTTATAAGTTATCGCCGTTTCTCGCGTAGCGAGTTGCCGCCAGGAACAGACGAAGAACGATCTCATTTCCTCGCATCCAGACTCTTCACCGGTCTTGTTTGATGCACCGAAACCACATTTATGGGTCACTTATGAGCCTAGTACAACAGTTTGTCTGCGTCAACTTGTAGGTGCACACGTTCATTTTCGGTAGCAGATACACCCCCCCCCCCCAAGATGAGTATCATCTGTGTATTTTGGCACCTTAAACTGTAACCCTTTATCGATATCCTTAACATATGTGAGAGAAAACCACACCCTAGGCTGATCCTTGTGGCGCGCCACTTGTTACGTCTACACCAGTACTCTGTTGAAAGGCAGTCAACCAATTTCCTAACTATCGAAGTAAAGTCCCTTTTAGATACAATCTAAAGCTGGTCTGATGATGAAATTCAACCCAGTTGTATGCAAAGCGCTGTAACCAGGATCGGTTACAGCACGAGGCCTCAATACGACTGTGATCTAGCATGAACTAAGCTGCAGGAATGTGCGTGTCGACATTGTCCCTAACGTGCAGTCAGAGTCCATTATCAGAACAGCAAAGAGAACAAATTGTCTTCTGGCAAATATGAGAATAGCATTCAAGAACGGAAATAGCATTCAAATACGGAAATGTCCTGGAAGTAGTTCGTATATACTAGTCTATTCTTCTTAAGTTTGGTTACCCGACCTGAGGAAGCAAAGAAAACTAATTGAGACGGAGCACAAAAGGATAAAGAAAAAAAAAGACTATCGGAATGAAGAGACCTGACTTACAAGTTAAGGCATTAGAGATCTTACATTTGCCCAACATGGAAAAGAGTCGAAGCTGACCTTATCACAGCTTATCAAGTTTTTCATCCGCTTGATGATGTAGATCTTACACGGCTCGAAAGATGCATGGATAAAGCAACCAGAGGCAATCTAACGTAATAAAAAGTCTAGTTTAGAGAGGAGGTAAAGAAGTATTTTTGTAGTATAAGAATGGTGGATGAATGGAATAAATAGAATGAGAATATAGTACGAGCGAACAGCATACAGATGTTTTAAAAGTTGTTTGATTGTAGAGAAAGTGAAGCCCGCCTACACTGTGTCGACCAGCACCAACTGCCCCCGTACCCACCTGCACCAATTGCCCTCGTACCCCCCTGCATCAACTGCCCCCTGTCCCCACCTGCATCAAGTGTCCCCGTACCCACTTGCACCACCTATCAATCTGCTAACTATACAGCGCAACCTCTCTATCCACGCACAGTACACACCACTGTGCCCATCTGCACTGATCACCACAGTACCAGCATTAACTAATCAACAATGTACCCACCTGCACCACTCACCACTGTACCCACAACTTTACCCCACCAATAACACCTACTTCTGTTCCCACCTGCACTACCCACTACCATCCCTGCCCACCACTGTGCCAGGTTACACCATCCATCACCGTGCCCAGCTGCACTATCCGCTAACCCACACCATCCATTTCATTTTAGAGGAATTAGCAACGTGCAACAGCAGTGAAGGTGCAGGAAGACTGCTACTATCAACGTGCAGTAGCAGTGAGGCTGCAGCCGTGCCGTTATCAGCTGCGTGCTGCAGCTGGGCCATCATGAGCGTGCACCAACAGCAGGAAGGTCATCAGCGCCAATATAAAGGTGGGACTCCATCATCTTTCGGGGTTATTAGTCAGCATTTCGACAGTTGAGGAAATAGATAAACAAATACTCATCAATCACCTTCCTGACATTCACGCCAGTGTTTATGACGTTTGTGGAGATAACGAAAATGTGAAAGCTGAGGGTAGCCCTTATCTGGACACGCGTAGGATGGCTATGTGTGTGTTACGAGAGAGTTTTACGCTCGTTTTGCTTTATCTCTTAACTTTGTATATTTCATGTCTTTACTCCAATGTATGCGCGCGCGCAAACACACACACACACACACACACACACACGTACGTCGATCTGTAATGCCTGCAATAGTGTGTCTTAAGATACTAACAGTTTTACCGCACACTCATCCAATTTTTTCGGATCCTAACCATTTACAGGTCTGGGGAGAAACTAGGATACTTACAGTGTTTACTTTTAGTGTGCAGAGATGCACCAAGTTAAAAGGTTTTGGTCGGTGTTCAAAGCATATTTATGCGTAGGCCTTAATGAAGTGACTTTCGACAGAGTTTTTCATGAGAAGGCATTAATGAATTGACTTTCGATAAATAAAAAATTTGAGTAGGCATTAATGAAGTGACTTCCTATAGAATTTTTTATGAGTAGGCATTAATGAAGTGACTTCCTATAGAATTTTTTATGAGTAGGCATTAATGAAGTGACTTCCGATAGAATTTGTTTTCTCCTTCTTTGAAGATCATCTATGACGACCAGCCCCTGGTAGTAGTGGGCAGGAAAGAACGCATGACCTACTACGTGAGGGTTACAGAGCTGGAGGACTATCACCTTCAGAGGCCACAGACAGAGGTCTCACGTTAGTGGAGCTGACAGCCGAATTACTGGGTTAGTTTTATACCCCAGATGCTTCATGTTTATATTTCGCACACTGCAACTGACAGCCTCGCTATCCCTGCTTGATTATATCCAAGTTGCCCAACCTCATCTAAAGCTGGTGTATCTTGTAGTATATAAAGTACTGCCGGAAGGATTTTGAGATACCTCAAC
>JAUUDZ010012417.1:0-11537 GCA_032361705.1 Panulirus versicolor | reverse complement strand
CAGTAGTTGTGTTAATAAGCTAATTCACCATGAAGTATTCTCATTTGACTACGTGGCCCGTCAGCTGACCACGTGGCCCGTCAGCTGACTACGTTAAGTACTTCAGCCGCTTTCCACGGTAGACCCACCTGTCCACGTGATACCCACCCCTTATCACGTGATGCTCCGGGAAGTTCTTCACGTCATGTACCGGGTGTAATGACGTGCTTCAGGTGACCACGTGGGTCAGTGAAACCATATTACGTGGTCTGTCCTTGCTTACGCAAGTTGCCCATCTGGTAACGTGGTTACAACGTTGCCCATCTGGTAACGTGTTACAACGATGCCCATCTGGTAACGTGTTACAACGTTGCCCATCTGGTAACGTGTTACAACGTTGCCAATCTGGTAATGTGGTACATTGGAAGTGGTACGAAATGGTTCATCAGACCACGTGTTGTGCTCCAGCTGACGACATGATACACCTCGACAACGTGATACACCTGCTGACGACGTCATCCATCTATTGGAGACGTGATACATCTGCTGACGACGTCATTCATCTACCGGAAACATGATACACCTGCTGACGACGTGATACACCTGCTGACGACGTGGTACACCTGCTAACGACGCAATACATCTCCTAGAGACGTGATATATCTACTGACGACGTGATACACCTGCTGACGACGTGGTACACCTGCTGACGACATGATTCACCTGCTGACGACGTGATATACCTGCTGGAGGCGTGATGCAAATCACGTGGTACGGCCAGACAAATACTGGGGCAGCTTATACCTGTCCTCCTGACACACTGACCCTGGACATGCATTTCCTTGTTACGTAACCGGCCGGCGGAGGAAGTGCTTCCTTGGGTTGTAGTGGAGGGCGTGGGCGTGCCCAGGAGGGTTGTAGGTGTGGGCAAGCATAAACACATGCCCGAAACACCACTCCCCGCGGTACATTCCGGCGGTTGCCGCTGCTTGCATGATTACACTGTGTGGCTGGTGGCAGGTCCAGGGTCAGCCTTTGTCATGTTTCTTTCCTGACATTGCTAAGCTTTGGAACTCTTTACCTTCTTTGGTTTCCCTAAAGTGTCATAATGCTTTGTTTTTTGTTTTTTTTTTCCTTTTTTATTCACGAGGTCCATCATTGTTTATGTGGATATGTGTACACGAAGATTCATGATAACACGAACTTTTTCACGCATGCGTACAAATACTTCTTTGCACCTACACACATACTCATCTGTATGTAATCATGCGAATCACACACACACACACACACACACACACACACACACACACACACAGAAAAGTTACAGAGGATTATCTCAAGATATCAGACGAGCTGAGTAACAAGCTGAGAAATGTCTTCACATTAGAAGTCTCGATACCCCATCAGAAGGAATGTGGAGGAGGAGTTCTTAGAGAGCATTGAAATGTCTAGCAAAGGCATATACACTCGGCTTTCTGAATGGCTTTCACTCATACAAGGCTCATCGTCCTGAAGTTTCTCCATATGTGCAGAAGAAGTGTAAAGATTCATTTGATAAACCAATTGAAAAATTCAGCACGTCGCTGGAGGAAAATAGAGTACACATTTCAGACCTGTTATGATAAAGGAGATTAGTCTTTTTGATGAGCATGGCTTGTTCAACAGTGGAAAAGCTAATCAAAAAAGCACTTAGACTACTTGTAAAGCAAGAACTGCCCGTGCAAGAGATAACACGGTCTGTGTAACGACACCTTGTCGACTTCAGTGTGAGGGTGAGGTACGGTACAGACAGTAGACAATGCTGCATGATGGATTGTGTATATCTGGATACCCAGATAGTATTTGACATACTTGGTGAAGAAGCTGAAAGGAATGAGGGAGAGAGAGACTCCCTCGATAGACAGAAAGTTACATCAGAGGTGGCACCTCGATGCGGGTTCGGGTCACCAGTGGCGTGCCACAGGGGGCTCAGTCATGGGATCTTGCTCTTCATGAGTCATGACATGCTAAAAAAAAAGAACAGGATGGAACTCATTCCCGAACATGTTTGCGGGAGATGCCGAGGTCATGAGGGAAGTAAGAAGTGAGGAGGATTGCATCAACCTACGAGGGGACCGAGACAAACTCCATAGCTGGTCTGATGCTCAGATAATCTGGTCCTTGGTGGATGAGATTCAACCCGAGGTAGTGGAGATTAATTGGGATGGGACAGAGGGTAAGGAAGCTTCGATACCAATATTATATAGCAGGAAATACGCTGCAGGAATCAGTGTGTCAGAGAGACTTGGGAATCGACATTGCACCGAACTTCTCGCCAGAGCACCACTGTAGGAGAAATGTAAAGAAGAAAACCTGTTGTCTGGCAAATATTTGAACTTTTTTCCAATACTTAGGTAAGATGAGTATATGCAAACCGTTCATACCTAACATGAGGCGAAAATTTGAATGCGTTTCTCAGATTTGGCCTCCGCATTTAAAGAAATTCAAAGAAATATTAAAGAAGGTTCAGAGGAAGGCATGAAAAAAGAAAACGGGATGAAGGGATCTAAGTTACAATAAGATTTGATGACCGTATATTTTTCCACCATGTAAGAGAGAAGAGTGATGGGTAATTTGTTCACAGTTTTTTAAGTGAATAAACCAGTTCGATAATGTTAACACATTTCTACGAAAGATACAAATATAGAACAATATGAAATTAAACAAGAAACTTGTTAGGTAATATGTAAAGATGCACTTTTATAGTTTACGAGTAGTCGATGACTCTCTTAACTCGACTCTTGGGCGCGCTGTGGTAAAATTGCTTGCATTGATTTACATGTGAAAACTACATATTCTGATATATATCTCCCGCCTGTTTAAGGTGGGATTGATTTTCTCGTTGCTGTCCAGTGTGTGTGTGTGTGTGTGTGTGTGTGTGTGTTGGAATGGGGGAGGACAGACTATTGGTTTCTATCTTCTTATGAACAGGCATTTGTGGGCTTATGAAATTTTGTTCTCGCCCACAAAGGATGGGGTGACGGTAGCACTCACACCGGATGACGAATGTTGTTCGCGTAAAACTCGAGTTTCATGTTTTGGTTCGACACCGTGAGGTGTGAGATTGTCTTTTATCTTTTTTTTTCTTATCTTCCTGATGAAATAACGTAGTGAGCTGTGATGATAGTTTACGGTTAGAAAAACAGGAGGGAGATGATTTGGTTTATTCTTGTATACGAAACTGATACTGGCATCAGACTTGCTGTTGTGTATCGAACAAATATCACAGGTTGATAATTCCAAGTTTTCAGATTAGATACAATTCCTTATCAATATGTAATAGAGGATCAATACTGTATTGCTGAATGTGTTCTTTAATCTTTGATTCTTTTCCTCCACAGACCCAGCCAGGAGGGCGTCACCTACGCGAGGTATGTACGAGAGAGAACATGAAGACTGTTGCTGTGTAGTAATTTTTGCATTCTGTTAAGGGAAATTAGAATTCTGTTTCCCTTTGGCCTTCAGTCCAGATGTTGGAGTTGAGTGGTGAGAAGATCGTTGATCATCTTTACCAGGGACTCATTTTCTTTTTACACAGCTTCAGCCAGTGTGGCAACAAGGGAACACAGATCTTGTACCCAGATAAAGATCAGGAGTCGTACTGTCGTGACAGAAGGCGCTGGAATGATACTTGGCATTTATAGTGATGCAGATTTACTCCAGAGTTTACAAGGTCCCTCCTCTCATCTTCGTTCCCTTGAGTCAGGTATCAAGTTTTAAGGCAAGCGTGGGTCCCTCATAAGCAGAGTGTTAATTCTTTAAATCGAGTTTATCGAACTTTCCATTGAGAAAATTACAGAGAACTTCAAACGCTTTAAAGAGCAAGTCACCAGATGTGATTGCTGGAGTATGTTCGTTGCCTGCGATTATATGACCTTAGAGTGGTCCTGGTATGATCCATTTCAGATCATAGATTCAAATGTGTTCGTTCGTCCCTGCAATTAGAGTTCCAGTTGTGATTGCTGGTTTAATTAGTACGACTTGTTTTGAGTGCTAACCTCGCACTTCTCTGCCCTCGTTCTTGAGGCAAGTTTTCAAGAGCTGTGCGAATGTTTTTCTCGAAATCTTGATAAAACTCTCGGTCGATTGAAAATCATGATTCTCGTCACCGCTGTTGTTGTGATATGGTAGCATCACCTGGGGGAATGATTATGAATGAAGGGTTGAGTGTGCATACCTTTTGCGTTACACATAATCAGCCTCTTCAGTACAACAGTTGAAACCTTCAATCCTTTTCAATTCTAATGGGATGGAACGGTGATTCCTGTGAATTCCTTTTTAAGTGTAGTGTAGTAACTCCTGTCTGCCTCCATGATTCAACCTCTCAGATGTGGCACGGTAACTCCTTTCAGCCCCTTCACCGTTGAGGAACCTCTTGGATGTGGTACATTAATTTCTTTGATCTCCTTCGCCACGATTCACCCTCTCGAGCACTGAATCGCCTAACTGCCTGAGTACTTTAATCTAATCCCCTGACTATCTAACGACCTTCTTTGGTCTCTTGAAACTTCAAGTGTGGTATTTTGGTATATCAGACCCTTTAAGTATGATAATTCAACCCAGGAGTACGAGCCTGCTCCCGGACAGGCATTCCTGTAACACGAGACATTCACGTACGATCGTATCTTACGCAAGGTTGCTTCCATTGGTCAAATACAAGCGATTTTCAAAGACAACCACCTCTTAAGAACCCAAAACACGTCGTTACGACCTTTGGGTATGATAGTATGATCTTCAGGCGTGTCCATAAGGAACAGGTCAAAGGCCAGGTCGTCCAACGTCGCATTGATTCGTTCAAGGATCATTAGGTCTGTATTAGGTCGTCCTCAAGAGGTTGGGCTAAGTGCAAGGAGGATCGCACGACTATGATCCTCGTTCATTTCTCAGTCAGTTGTTAGTGCGCTTGACCCTGAGCTTCGAACGTGTATGTTTCTCTGTACCATACGCCTGGTGAATACTCGCAAGTACGCAACGACACATGACCATATGGTATCTCTCTCTCTCTCTCTCTCTCTCTCTCTCTCTCTCTCTCTCTCTCTCTCTCTCTCTCTCTCTCTCTATGTATATATATATATATATATATATATATACATATATATATATAAAGTATGAATAAGGTATGGCGGGATGGCGACGAGAATGAATAAAGCCAGTAAGTATGAAGTATGTACATGTGTATATATGTATATGTATGTGTATGTTTGATTATGTATAGGTATATATATGAGCGTATGTGGACGTGTATGTGTATACATGTGTATGTGGGTGGGTTGGCCCATGCTTTCGTGTGTTTCCTAGCGCTACTTCGCTAACGCAGGATACAGCGAGAAATTATAGTATATAAATAAAGTATACAAGTAATGGGAGCGTGTGTTTGTGGTAGTAGTGGGTGGGTGTGTTAAGCGTGGAAAGGAAGGCCTGTTAAAGTCCTTCTTTGTAGACTAGAGGTTTGAAAAAGGTGTTTAACGGGCCTGGTTGCCTTTTGATATAGTGAAATACGTGTTTGCCATTAGTTGATCTAACAATGATCTAACAATGAGAGGGATGCATTTGATATAGTTAGATAAGTTGTAAGGGTAAAATTCCTATGTATCGTTTGGGTTAAGCCTCAGTAATTTGTTAATGTTGTCTTAGGTGGTGCGAGCGCGTTTTATGCACTAGCAGACACAAACTCCCTCCCTATTGGCTGAAGGAAAGCCATAACCTCCGCCCACCCTGCCTCACTTGATCCAGATGAAGGTTGTAAGGCAATTTTTCACAATCATCTCTATGTATATAAGGAAAAAAAGGTAAAATATGATGGTGTCATAAGATAGAGCTTGCTGCGTTGTCTGTGTTTCATAAGATACATACAAAGAAAAATGCATATTTCACAAAAAACACACGATGATGGGCACAGAAGGTACAACTGCTACTTTTACGTCCATCTAGCCACTGGTACATCTCACGAACGCTGGTTGAACACAATTGTGCGCCCATGTGAGAGGTGACAGTAGGACAACTCCACCCAGCCTGGTACGTTCAGCCGGCCCTACTGTGGGGCGCTTGTCTGTCTGATCAGCTGCCTCGTATATTGTCTTAGAGAAGATGTAAGGTGTTACAAGTACCTATTGTGTGGGGTAGTGCGCCATCCCAGAATCTGTTGTGTCTGGTGATGGCGGTTCAAGATTTCCTCCATTTATATTGATCTTTACATTATCATCCACTCCCAAAGTCACTTGGCATTCTTGTGTTTCAACAACAGACGTGATATATGCAACACCAGGCAAACATTGTACAATTATCTGATAGGTTAATTGGTGTAGAATCAAGAACCAGTGAATTTTATCGCCGCCATAAGTAAGTAAAGAAGGTGACTTTAATGATGATAAATACGACCTGGTATGGCTGTGTCTACACACTCCCGCCATCTGGCCAACCTTGTACATATGATCATTTAAACTCTGACATTTTAACAAATTGTTTCAAAACGACTCCATGAAACGCGAACTTAAAATTCATCCATTTAACTCCCTCATTCATTAACAAACATATAAACATCATCATTTGAACGTAAATCTTCCAGCTGCATTATGTCAATAAAGTCCTTTTAGATACGTCATTAGGTTAGGTTAGGTTAGGTTAGGTTAGGTTGATTAACCTCGTCAATTAAACACTTTGATACTACCATGCAACAGTGAACTTTTACACACCATCATATTGCAGCTGTTGTATAAAATGCTTCACATAACTAAAGAATTTTAAAGTGAATTATTTTAACGATATTCTTGGAATTCTCTACTTTAAGATGAACCTTTAAATTCTGACTGTAGAGTTACACATGCCCTTTAAATTCCAACAGAGCAATGGAAGTCTGTACAATTGATTTAACTCTACCACTGAACGCGAACTTTTAAATTTAGCTGGGCGGCCTGTTATTCCCAGTTGCCCCTTCATACTTTGTCCTTTTAAACTGTGTGTTTATATCGCTCTCATTCACTCTTAATTTCGATCGTCTCTTATATTTCAGTCGTAAAATTTGTTCATGTTGCCATATTGCTTTAGTTAAGGTTTATGGTTAAACCTAAAGAATCTACAGTGTCTACAGTGACGGAGCCACCTGTATGTTGTACCAGACAACCAGTAATGTATGATGACCGACGTCTACAGTGACGGAGCCACCTGTATGTTGTACCAAACAACCAGTAATGTATGGTGACACGTCTACAGTGACGGAGCCACCTGTATGTTGTACCAGACAACCAGTAATGTATGGTGACTGACGTCTACAGTGACGGAGCCACTTGTATGTTGTACCAGACAACCAGTAATGTATGGTGACTGACGTCTACAGTGACGGAGCCACCTGTATGATGTACCAGACAGCCAGTAATGTATGGTGACTGACGTCTACAGTGACGGAGCCACCTGTATGATGTACCAGACAACCAGTAATGTATGGTGACTGGTGTCTACAGTGACGGAGCCACCTGTATGTTGTACCAGGCAACCAGTAATATATGGTGACTGACGTCTACAGTGACGGAACCACCTGTATGATGTACCAGACAACCAGTAATGTATGGTGACTGACCTCTACAGTGAAAAACCACCTGTATGATGTACAGTCTGTGACTAAAATGTTGAAAATCCATGGCCGAGCTCACGGCTCTCGTATTTGAATCATGATGGTATCGGAACCATCGTGAATCATGATGGTATCGGAACCGTTGTGAATCATGATAGTATCGGAACCATTGTGAATTATGATGGTATCGAAACCGTTGTGAATCATGATGGTATCGGAACCGTTGTGAGTCTTGATGCTACCGGAACCGTTGTGAATCATGATGGTATCGGGAACGTTGTGAATCATGACGGTATCGAAACCATTGTGAATCATGATGGTATCGGGACCGTTGTGAATCATGATGGTATCGAAACTGTTGTGAATCATGATGGTATCGGGACCGTTGTGAATCATGATGGTATCGGAATCATTGTGAATCATGATGGTATCGGGACCATTGTGAAACATGATGGTATCGAAACTGTTGTGAATCATGATGGTATCGGGACATTGTGAATCATGATGGTATCGGAATCATTGTGAATGATGATGGTATCGGGACCGTTGTGAATCATGATGGTATCGAAACTGTTGTGAATCATGATGATATCGAAACTGTTGTGAATCATGATATTATCGGAACCGTTGTGAATCATGATGGTATCGGAACCTTTGTGAATCACGATGGTATTTGAACCGTTGTGAATCATGATGGTATCGGAACCGTTGTGAATCTTGATGGTATCAGAACCGTTGTAAGTCATGATGGTATCGGAACCGTTGTGAATCATGATGTTATCGGAACCGTTGTGAGTCATGATGGTACCGGAACTATTGTGAATTATGATGGTTCGGAACCGTTGTCATGATGGTATCGGAACCGTTGTCATGATGGTATCGGAACCATTGTTATGATAGTATCGGAAACTTTGTGAGTCATGATGGTATCGGAACCGTTGTGAATCATGATGGTATCGGAACCGTTGTGAATCATGATGTTATCGAAACCGTTGTGAATCATGATGGTATCGGAACCGTTGTGAATTATGATGGTATCGGAATCGTTGTAAATCTCGAGCCTGTGATTCAGTGAGTGAACCCAGGTGCCTCGGTGTGGTAACAGCTGTTCTGGTGAGGGTGGAGGTGACGGCTACTGACTTACCAGTGAAATACTATCCATGGCATCATTTTTGACGGGTTTAATCACACTCCCGCACTTGGATGGTGGTTAACATTATTTCATTTCACGATTTTGGGTTGTTTCAAGTCTATCTATTTCACGGATTATATTGTTACACTCGATAGCGGCCGCTACTTGGACACGGAACCTAGCATCCCTTTCCTTGTGAGTGTGGCATAATGAAGTAGTTATTTAGGATTAGATCGATAACAGAGAAACTTGGCAACTTAAACTGGAATATCTTTTGTTTGATGTACTTATATATCGCCGCCCGCACTCATTTTGGCACGCTGGCGGCGACTCGTGGTAGCTTAGACCCGGCGGATCCACTTCCTCCCTGGCTGGCTTGGAGTTGCAACCTCGATCAGCCAATATTAAGTGACAATTTTTTTCACTGTGGATATTTGTTTTTATAATATTGGCTTCTACTTGTCATATTAGATAATCATCATGATATAGATTTTAAATACGAAGTAATTATACTGTGTACGCACATTTTAAAACCTGAAACAATATCAATTTAAATACTAAATTAATAATTTGTCGGTAAAAATAGAATCAACCAATGAGGTGTAGGTGTGAGGTAGCCGGCCTGGAGGGAAGTGGAGTCGGCTGGCTGTGTTAACAGTGTTGCCAACATGACTGCGGTATAGCTATAGGTAATGATAGACTTACGTTTGCCTTGCACCCTTACACAGCAACACAGAGCCGGGCGGGGAGCAGAGTGTTTACCTTTCAAAGGTTTCTCTGAATTGAGACTAAAAACTGGAGACCGAGTTTATATCCCTCATACATAAGTATTATAAGGATCCGTGAGGCTGTCTTTAGGTATGGTATATAAATAGAGAGAGAGACTTATAGTGTTGTGTGATTAGAATAACCATACAGGACAAAGAGGAACATTAGTTTATTGTAATAACATGACAGATTAACCTTAATTACATTTAATGTGACCTCCATCTCCCACCCACGGCCATCGACAACCTGGTGAATCCTTGTGGCAACACAATGGACGAAGTTTGTGCATAAAGAGAAGAATGACACAACAATACCAGGCACCAGGAGCCTCCCATATGTAGGATAACCAGACTTACACTCTCTCGAAGGCCACACAATGTGGGGTCATGTGATACAGATTTAGAAAAGCAGGTTTGTTTATTGATACAGACCAGACCTTAGATTTTAGCCGAAAAACAATAAACCTTTATTACCATGAATTTCCATATGACAAGTAACGAACAGAGAGAGAGAAAAAATAATATCTGCCCATAGATATGTATCAAGATATCTTCCTATATATAATATGTATCAAGATATCTTCCTCCATATAATATGCATCAAGATATCTTCCTATGTATAATATGTATCAAGATATCTTCCTCCATATATCATGTATCAAGATATCTTCCTATATGTAATATGTATCAAGACATCTCCCTATATATGATATGTATCAAGATATCTTCCTATATATAATATGAATCAAGATATCTTCCCATATATAATATGTATCAAGATATCTTCCCATATATGATATGTATTAAGATATCTTCCTATATATGATATGTATTAAGATATCTTCCCATATATGATATGTATCAAGATATCTTCCTATATATAATATGTATTAAGACATCTTCCCATATATAGTATGTATCAAGATATCTTCCCATATATAATATGTATCAAGATATCTTCCTATATATGATATGTATTAAGATATCTTCCTATATATGATATGTATTATCTTCCTATATATAATATGTATTAAGATATCTTCCTATATATAATATGTATTAAGATATCTTCCTATATATGATATGTATCAAGATATCTTCCTATATATGATATGTATTAAGATATCTTCCTATATATAATATGTATCAAGATATCTTCCTATATATATAATACGTATTAAGAGATCTTCCTATATATATGATATGTATTAATATATCTTCCTATATATGATATGTATTAAGATATCATCCTATATATGATATGTATTAAGATATCTTCCTATATATATATATATAAAGACAGTAAAGAGAATCAGAGATAAAACAGATTAATGACAAGTAGATTTCTTGTGTTGATGGTAAGGACAAGTAGGGACTTCATGGCAACATCATGAAGGTACTGTAACAACCAAGGATTTCTAATATTTCATGACAAATAAAACTAATATGTATTTGTCTTAGTTAACTGGGTTGGCTGTTGGGAATGATTTATAAATTTAGCACAATTATTATGAGTTAGAGTTAACCAAACCTCTGCTGGACCATTGTGGCATGTAGGAAGCAATTTCTTCCCTATCCAAAACATTAATGATGATGAGGTAGGTCGTGGTTATTATAATGAATAACTGTGAATAATGGCAAGTCTGGCACTCACGCCTGGTACTCAGTATAATTCATCATTAGTTTTAATCTTTGCACAAATATTTACAATTAATTCTGATTATTTCATTTTGTGTAGGTCATGAAAAATCTCTCTCTCATGATGGTATCCGAACTGTTGTGAATCATGATGGTATCGGAACTATTGTGAATTATGATGGTATCGGAACCGTTGTGAATCATGATGGTATCGGAACCGTTGTGCGTCATGATGGTATCGGAACTGTTGTGAATCATGATAGTATCGTAATCGTTGTGAGTCATGATGGTATCGGAACTGTTGTGAATTATGATGGTATCGGAACTGTTGTGAATCATGATGGTATCGGAACCGTTGTGAATCATGATGGTATCGGAACCGTTGTGAATCATGATGTTATCGAAACCGTTG